>JAPHDB010000103.1:0-97501 GCA_030772735.1 Fusarium sp. MBC 181 | reverse complement strand
CTGTATTATATATTATTTAATCCTTTAAAAATATATCTTATCTACCTTCTTCTAAAAGATTACACTCTGGGCTTAGGCTATTAAGCTTAGCTTAGATTTTAAAGATTTTCTTTCTAGCAGCTAGTTTAAGCTGTATTTCCAAGCTATCGGTACACTTGTTTAATCCGCATGCTTATTATTTACATTAAGGAGCGTAAGAATTAATAACATTTAGTTTGTTGCGTTATCTTATTTAATCAGCATAAGGCTCGTAAAGGCAACTGCTCGGAAAGCTTAGTGTGGAAAGTGCTGTTTATAGATGCGTCGTAAAGAGGTTATACTATTGTTTACTTTACTACATATGGGGATGGGTGGTGTAATATTGAATGAGCACTGGCAGCCGAGGAGCTGGAACGGTAACGAACCTTGAGTAGGCGGATGTCGGGGCCACTCAGACTATTTGTTGACATGCATAATGCTAGGCCTCCATCTGTCCTTTTCAGTGCCTGTGTAACAACCCCAGATTAGTTACTGTCAACCTTACCATGCAGCCTGCATCCTTCTTAATTCCGATTAGACTGCACTTTTGAGTTTGCGGCAAATTCCGTCGTGGATCAAGTGCTCCGGTCGTCTTAGGTGACAATCCGTAAGCACCCTATTTTGTGGCAAACAATAGTCAGGTCCCCGTAACCTCTTAAGGCATAGTGTTCTAAATGGTCTAGTAGTAAATACTGGTACACTATTCCCTGTTCGCTCATTATGTCTATCCTGCTCCTGGTGTGGTTCACTACGTCGCTCGCCTGGGTATGGGTATGGGTACTATGTCACAATACGAATTTTTACGTCACTATGATATTCATTGCCGCTGGTTAAGCCTGTGGCTGGGACGTCTCTAACAAAGAAGATATTTCTTTATATTTTCAGATGCCCTCAAGTAGCTATAAAGAAACGTTGCCTATACTTATATAACCGAACCCGGCTTTTTAGATAAAAGCGGCTTATTATACCCAGCTTTAGTTCTGCTGTTAACAACCGTTGAAAAAGGATCTATTTATACGAATACCTTTTCGAAAATGGCAAAAACTAAATCCCGTTTCCATTATTGGCCGAGACCTGACCTCCGTAAAGTTACGGAGCCAGGGTTATGGGTATTGTGATAGTTTTCAGTTGCTGATTAAAAAGACGCTTAAAGTCTGCTACGCTTAGATATATTTAATTACGTACTCGTAATGTCTTGAGGATAGCTCAGAAACGCTTAATGCCCTATTCAGCATCTTGTTTCACTCGACCCCGAGATCTAACCAGGGGTGGTATTTAGAGGCAAGTCCGCTTTAATACTTAAAACTGTACAAAGACATACAAAACTAGCGATATATCAAATCCATGTTTCCTGGCGATGCCTTTTTCCTCGGGAAGATATCACATTGATTGCCTAGAGGAAGGGAAACCTGGTTGGCATATTTAAGAGTGGCTCGGATCATTTTCCTAGACTTTGATCTTCGAGTGTTGTTAAGTAGATAGCGATTCCCAACTTCCCTAATCGTTGATTTCTTAGCGATCCTAGGTACAGAGTCACTACTAGATAACATATAGATTTCAGATAAGAACCAAGCTTATTTTTCTTCTAACTTTTCAAATTTTAAAGTCGTATTATAAGAAAGGATATTATCTCCTTTAGCACACTAAGTTCATAATAAAAGAGGGATTTGTATCTTGTATTCACAAGTTCAGAACCCCTTTTACTAGTTAGTATCCTGCTTATTAAAGTGAAAACAACTATAAGAAAAGCAATTATATAAAGCCTCCTATAACCCGTATTCCCAATCTCATCTGGCTTTTACAAAAACAACAAATCATCACAGATTTATCCTATTATTCCTACTTTTGCTGTCCTGCTTTTTCCACACCTTTAGCAACGTTATTGAGTAAACTCTCGACGCCTGTCCCGATGCCGCCCACCACATTACCGACCGGCTGCCCTATCTCGCCCGTCGCGCCCGTCAGCGTATCACCCACGCCGCGCAGCGCTGCTCCTGTTACGTTACCGAGAGTACCCACGACCCCGCCGACCGTGTTGCCTAGCGTGTTCGTGACGAACTGGACAGAGTCCGCGGTTTCGTTCAGGCCGGCAGTGGTGTCCTTTCGGCTGGATGCCATGGTGTTCGTGTACAGGGACTGCTTCGGTTGCAATGTTTGGTAGATTTGTGGTTGTTGTGGTTGTTGTGGTGTTGGAGAGTAGTTTTGAATATAATTGATTGAATAATCTTATTCAATATCTCTGTGAGAAGGAACAAGGTTATAAGGTTAAACGAAACGCAGCTTTTCTTTTAGCTTGCCAGGGAATTATTTATTTGGAAATATGAGGGGTTTTTATCATCTATTAAGTCAGCCTCCACTACACCTCTTTCACAGACAAGCTACTTAAAGCAAGGTGCATCCTCGAAATGACGTTAACTTACAATTCTAGTTGTCACCTACTTATGTCTATTGGTCAGATCTCCTTAGAACTGCCCTCCTTTGTCTGAATGACGTCTTGTTGGCGACATTCCAAACTGCACGTGTTCAGGAATGCCCTACCTGGCGGAGCCCCTCTCGAGAGACGTGACCATTGAGCGTAGGGTCAGTGGATTTGTGAACCCGTTCAAAAAAACCGCATAACAGCTTAAGCACTCGCCACTTGACTTCACGAATGCCGGTGAACTTCCAAGCGGTGCCGCCGTAATACTGCTACCAGGCTTGGCATTGAGTGAGGGGTAGGAAAGGAGGGAACGAGTATGATTACCTAGCCGAGCTAGTTTTCATAAAAACATATGTTTAGGTCTTGGGGCCTAATCCTGCTACTGGAGATTCACTAATTTTTAAGTCATTGAACCCAACCCGGCTACTTGGAGTCTTATGTTTGGGTATGTGAAAGAAGGTAGATTTAGTCATGGCAGTGCCGGTAATAGCACCAAGTAGTGGTGCATAATAGGGTTGGTGGTAGTATGAAAACCAGAGGGCGAGGCAAGTGAATCTGGATCTAGCTACGAGAACAAACCCTGAGGTCCTGCAGTCAGCAAGAGAGCGGGCATTCGACAGGTGAGCTTATCTACTCCTGGTTCTACGTTCCTAGGGGGGCTTTTGATTGAGCCGGGCTATTAGACTGAGACTAGAGATCTTAAAGTGGCAGCTCGAAGTATGTATTAGAGGAAACCATCCTCTTGCCTAATAATACGGTTTCCATCTTAAATTACACTTTTTAAGCACTATAACTCTGATGCTTACACAGGTGCTTTTTTTCTTTTTTTTTCGCTTTGCTAATTACCCTAATATTGGGCTTTAGCTGTACATAAAATGCATTACTTTTATCCAATCCTTTCCCTCTTCCTTCCACCTACACTAATATATTACACAACCACTCAAGTCACCACAACAGCCGACCTTCCTTAACAACCGAGTTAGCAAGAGTCTAGACACTTGAAAGGACACCATCCTCTTGCTTATCTACCTCCAGTGTACAAAGTTGAGTTTGCTACTTACCCACCCCCTTTTCTTTTCCTTCTCAAACAAGAATGGAAAAGGAAAAGAAAACATGTCACCTCAAGCCCTTCCCCACTGCACGTCCTTCAAGCGTCATGCGCATCGTCCTGCCCAGGGTTCGCCTCTTCATAGTGCAAGCGCTTCACCAGTCGAAAGTATCCAGCAGCCAATGCAGCTCCGAGACATGGCCCAACCCAATATATCCAATGATACCCGGGGAAATCGGTACCAGCGACAGCACAGCCGAAACTGCGAGCGGGGTTCGCTGAGCCACCGGTGACGGGTACACCTGCAAGTATAGTGTCAGATCTCTATATGGGATCTAGTACTCAATTTTGTGACCAACGATATAGTACACTTACCAGGGATAAGAGCTACAAACAAAGCGAGACCGATGCCAATAGGCGCCATAAAGGTATCTTTTGACTTCTCAGCAGCCAGCATCAAGACAACATAAATCAGCTGAGCGGTAAAGAACATCTCCAAAAAGACGCCCTGCACTATAGAGGTACGAGGTCCGAGTACTGTGTTGGCCTGCGCCACTGACCCAGGGAACATGACATCGACAAGACCACCCGCGCACATAGATCCGAGTAGCTGTGCAGGGACAAGGAACACCGCGCGGAGCCAAGGGAGCTGTCCCGCAATACACAAACCCAGCGTGACCTATGGTATTACAGTTAGACTCAAGTTATCATTATAGTAAGGAAGAAGTGTCGTTTACTGCTGGGTTGAATAATCCTCCGCTCACCCGGTAGAAAGCCCAGACATTAACCAGTAAGGAAAATCCATATGCCAAGGCGATATAAATGCTCGTAGTAGTTGCTGACCCACCATCTACCTCAGGGTATGGTTCCTGGGGGGTAACCATCAAGTTTCCAGCATAGCCGAAGTATAGGAAAAAGAATGTCCCAACGAATTCCCCCAATGCAGCAACTAGATGAGCACTGAATGTGCTTAGATGATGTCGTTGATGACCCGAATTACCGTTCCCATTTCTTTCATCGGTAGATCCCATCTCGTCACTTTATCAGAGGCTCGTTTGGTAGTCAATTTCTCTAATATTCGATGTCGGAGCAGGGTTTGAGTTTCAGCGTTAACCAAGAGATAAGGATTAAGATGGCTTATATATTTATCGAAAGCACTTATGACGCGTTTGGGAGACAATTTTGTGCTCATGATGCTCATGGCTTGGGAAATGACGTATACGAAACTCCTGCATGGAAAATACTATGTATGACC
The DNA here is from genome assembly GCA_030772735.1 of Fusarium sp. MBC 181. NCBI lineage: Eukaryota > Fungi > Ascomycota > Sordariomycetes > Hypocreales > Nectriaceae > Fusarium > Fusarium sp. MBC 181. The sequence continues at coordinate 92,761 of JAPHDB010000103.1, read as the reverse complement.
TCCACATTGAGTCATTCCACAAGATAGGGTTTGAGAGTAGTGCCTGCTCCAACCTTGGATTACCCCGAATGTCGTTGAGACCTTTCCAAAGCATCAAAAATAAAACAGTCTACTGAAATGCGATCTTGGTAATTGTTGAGGTTAGTCGCCATGACGAGTTTAATGCACGAACTTTTGCTTGGTGTCATACAAGTTGATAAATTTGTCATAACCACGTCTTTCATCCAGATGATGGCACCTCCTTGACTGTTTCGAAAGCGTTGCATCAGCTAGAAAGGTAGCTGGGCACCCATCTCAATAGCATTATTGAACCTGGCGCTCTGAGTTGGTGGAAATTCGGTGATTTCGAAGTGAAAGAACGAGCGACAGCACAGTTGCTTGAAGTTACGAATTACAATTAAAATCAATAATTAATGCGAATTATCAATACATTTGGTTCTAGGGTTGACAAGAACGCTGAAGCAAGATCGTGGATAACTACCGGATGTATAGCACCTGGCCTCCAGCAGGAAAACAAACCCTTAAGAGTAAGAGCAGGAATACAATATATTACTTCCAACAGCTTTGAAACAAGTGCTTCAGGTCTCCTCAAACCAAGGGTTACGTAATAGCTCAGCAGCAGAAGGCCTGCGAGCAGGATCATACCTCAAAATCCAACTGATCAACATCTTAACCTGCTGACTCTCCATACCAGATAAATCCGGCCTTAACTCATCAATTAAATCCTCCATATACAACCTAGGAACCTCTCCCTCCTGTACCCCCTTCACCTTGCGGTTGAACATCTTCCTCTCCGGCGTAAAGTACAACTCAGACCTACTCCACTGGCCAAACAACTCATCAGGCAACGGTCCAAGTCGCTCGTGGAGTTGAAGGAGATGCTCGTCATCTTTGTTCACATCTGGAATTTGGAAGAGTCGTGTGTTTGTGATCACCTCGAAGATCAGACACCCAAAGGCCCAAATGTCTGATTCTTTGCTGATGTGGTTTTTGAGAATCACTTCTGGGGATCGTAAATCGGTTGGCGTGGGAAGGTTCTTTGGAAGACTGTCGAAGAAGTATGCTGTTCAAGTCAGTATTATTCTCGTAGGTGTTTTTTTTTTTTTTTTCAGCTTCGTAATCTCGATCAGTTTGAAGTGCGGTATCGAAACAAAGTTCATCTTAAAAAACGAAAGAGAAGAGAGCAGAGATGACTTACCACCACCAAAGTCAGATAGCTTAGCCGTGAAATCATCCAAATCAACAAACCCCGTCAAAGGCTGCGCAGCATAAAGATACTTCGGCACCCCTTCTCTTTCACCACCCTCAACAGGCCAAGCAACACATCGATCATCCAGATCCCCCTCCTGAGCAATCTTCCCACTATCAGCATCTTTAACCGAAAACAGCATATTCCCCATCTTCAAATCCCCATGCGCAACACCATTCTCATGCATCTGCACCAACCCCTGCAAAACTTGTTTTAAGATGCTCTTTGCCATTTTCATAGGATATCGAGCTACCATTGCATTTTGTTTTCGATTATACTGGGGAAACTCGTAGGCCATGTTGTCTACGCTTGGACCCATTGGTTCGAAGATGAGACATTTGTGTAGACCGTTTGGGCCGGAGTGGGAGAAGTGGTCGAGAAGATGGGTGATGTATTTGCTGTTGCCCAGATGGTTTGGGATGGCAAGTTCGCGACTTGCATCGCTGTTTGAAGTGATGATTTTCAGGGCGACATAGCGTTCATTTCTATCGAGTATTAGTAACTATAGGGCGAAAGTATGGTATACTAACTTAGCATCTCGCGCCAGCCAGACCGTCGAGAAAGTCCCCCATCCAAGTTTTCTCACAACTTTGTACTGCCCATCTTTGAACTCGTCGCCCAGATGGACAGGATGATAACCTCCTGGACGGTATGACTCGAGCCATTCGTACGGAGCTGATATCTTGTCGAATCTCAGCGCTTTTTCATTCGGTGGTGTAGGTAGTGAAGTCATTGTTAGATTGACAAATGATAGAGATAAATTTTGTGCTTGGGAAATGGACTTGGGATGATCTAAATAACTGTCATGTTTGCCTCGAACAAAGAAAATAGCTAACACCATTCCGCATATCAAAGCGCTATTGTCCAACGCCACAACAGCAAACACCGTCCTCAATGGGCAATAGAACATCTGAATCCCATTTCTGGGCAAGCAAACACTACTCCTCCTTGCCCATCCTCTCATCACCAACAAACAACTCCGTCCCCTCCCCACCCATACTAGCCTTAACAACCACCACCTTCTCCTCCACCTCCCTGTCAATCAAAAACTGACTGTGCGTAATAACGATAACCCACCCCACAACTGTCTGCGACATGACGCCCAGCCATCTCATAACAGCTGCTTGCCCCGCATTGTCCAAATTATCGAAAACTTCATCGACTAACACATAATGTGCGCGATGTGAGCTTTTTGCGCGCGCGAGTTGGAGGAGTGCGAAGAAGAGTGCCAAGTCAACGCGTTTACGTTCACCGCTGGAGCGTTTGCCGTAGGCCAGGGAGGGAGATACGGCGAGTGTGGGGTCGAGAACGGAGTCTGATTCTTCGAGGAGGGAGCGGAGCATTCCCGTTGCCATATGCGCATGGCGCGTATCGTCATAAAGCACGGTCAACACTTGTGCGAGAAGACCGTTGAGTTCTGAGATTGATTTGAGAAGAATATGTTCGCGAAAATTCGTGGTGGCACCCTTGCCTTTTTTCGTTCTTTTCGTAAGTGACGAAGACCAAAAGCTGAACAACTCGCGATCAGAGATAATCCCATGTCGCTGCTTGCGAAGCGTTTCGTATTCAGCCTTCAAAGATTGGAGAGAGGATTCTTCGGTTTCGGCCAAATTCTGGTATATGACTGCGTCGCGTTGTTTGACAGCGATTTGCTGACGTAGCTCTTCACGGGCCTGGCGTCGCTCTTCGCGGGCTTGTTGGACTCTTTGACGTTGTTCCTCTCGAGCTTTCCGAGCGTCTTCCCGTGCTTTCTCCCGTTCTTTTTGAGCTTTCATGGCTTGTGCGGCTTGTTCGCTCATCATCAACGCATGATTGATCGCAGCTTTTTCCTCGCGCTTGAGGCTCTCCAGATGTGATGTGCTGCTTTCGATGCTTTGTCGGACGGTCGCAGTCTCATTTTTCGTTTCCGATACAGTTTTCTCGGGATCATTCTTCAAGCCTAATATAGATCGCACACTTCTGAAAAATCGGCTGATAGCAGCCTGTATGTTGAGCAGGAGCCTGCGCAGACCCACGGGACGAGCTGCTTCGATAGCAGCCTCAATAGTATCAAGTTCGCTTCTCAATTGTCGCAGATTATCCTTCTCAGCACGGATCTGTTTCTGCAGAGTCGAGATCCTATCGCGCGTATCCATGCCAGGTTCAGCTTCTTCGGTGGCGGCTGGGATTTCCTGTTCATAGCTTTCAGACTCATCTTCCTCGCCGGCGGTGGTTCGCTCCTCATGCCTCTCTGATTGATCTTCTTCGGCTTTCAGCTTCAAAGACGCAACTGTCTTGACCGCTTGACTTTCAAGTCGTTGTCTTGTCTTCTCCAGCTCTTCAAGCCTTTCCTCACTATACTCCATAGTCCTTTTCACAGCCTCCAATTTTCCTTCGACCTCACTGACCTGCGTATCGATATCCTTGAGCAGCATCTTGGACATTTGGCCACAATGATCCAACATCGGTAGTCCAAGCGACGATTCGATCAAATCCCGTCTCTGAATTGGCGTCGAGTTCAAAAAGCTCGCTGCACTTTCCTGACTCAGCAGTACAATCCTGACATATGTTTCATAGTCAGTTCCCAGAAGCTCGTTGATGGCAACCTGTGTCGTTCGCGCGTCTGGATGTTCGAGTTGAGGCTGATCTTCGCCGTGTAATGATACGACGATACGGTTCTTGTGAACTTTGTGTTTTCGATATCGTGTGATAGCGTAACCGTTGGCGAACTCTAATCTGACGGAACAATCTTTGCCGACGGTATCGTTGAGAACATCATTGGCTGCCAAGCCATTGCGGATGCACCGGCCGAATTGACACCATACGACAGCTTCGATAAGCGTGCTCTTTCCAGAACCGTTGTCGCCGACAAGTAAAGTCAATCCACGTGGAACATCGCGTTGAAAATCGATAGTGATGGTGTCTTGAATGCCGAGAAAGTTCGTGACTGTAAGTTTCCGTGGCTCCGCGACGAAGACATTGGTGAATTCCCCCGCAAGCCCGCTGTCGGAGCTTGTGCCAAGAGCTTGAGCTGACCTGTCGAGGAAGTCTTGATGGTTGATCTCAGTTTCGCTATCTTGGTCGGCCATATTGCGTGAAGCTTGGATCATGCGCTGACCAACACGAACTAATTCCTCACGTCGCGGGTGAAGGTAATCGTCCAGTTCTAGTGATTCGACATATTCGCGCGCTTCAGCAAGCAGATCAAGCCTTTCGACCTCAGGCGGTGTGTCCAGAGTAGCTTCTGTAGCGGCCTCACTGTCTGGCAGCAAATCGGTCTCGGTTTCGCTTTCGATAGGCGCTTCCAAAGGTTGAATGGCGGCATCACTCGCCGGCACTGATGCACCAAGACTCTCAACTGGCCGTCGATTGGCATTGGCGACAAAATTCGTATGAGTCCAGTTGCGCACACTTCGAACACCGAGAGAAAGAAGCTGATCTCGCGCAGTGACGTATTTGAGATGCGAAGGACTACCGAGGAGCATGACGTGCTTATCCTTGACAGTTTCCTCGTCAATCTCATCCGCAAGCACCTTTTCCAAGTCAACAGAGATATATCCAACAGCATACGGATTGACAAGCATCTCATGATCAAGAGTGTCCGGGTCCAATAAAACAACGCCTCGCTGCTCATCGTGAAGATCACCCCAGTTCAACTGGCAAGGCGAGCCCAGGTACGTAAGACTTCCTTGCAAATCGTTCTTCTCGCGACCGTCCTGGATGATCGTCTGAGGACTGTGAAAGTGCCCCGTAAATGTCCGCGCCAGTGATGCAAAGCGATCCGGTCCCGTCAAACCGTGATACCTAACAGAACTCGTCCCATTCGGCACAAATTTCTGGGTGATAGCCTTGTTGATCGCAAGATGAGCAAAAGCAACCGTCTCACGCGCCTCTTGAGGGTCAATTGCATTAACAGCATCGGTAAGCTCCTCCTGCTCCTCCCGAAACGGCAACAACAAAACCCGTCGTCCATCCCACTCATGCTTCGCGATGACGCTATGAACCGAAACATGTGGGGCAAGTCGCTTGAAATTCAGCGCCTCCAGAGCTGTGGTCTGATAATCACGTTTATATGCGAGATCGTGATTTCCGAGGATGATGTGAATGCGTGGAACGATGTCGCTTAGGTGACTGATGAAGCGGTAGCAGGAGGATAGAACGTGGGTTGGTTGCATTGTCCGGCTTGTCAACAAATCGCCGCAGACGATTACCCGGGCGGGTTTGTGGTGGGCGGCGGCGGCGATGATCCATTGTGCTGTTTGGCGGATTCGATCGAGGTCATGATGTTTGAAGTGAATGTCGCTGAGAAGAAGCCATCTCATTGTGTTTTGGCTGATGATGGTTGAGATGAGTAAATCTTCAGAAGCTGGGTCGATGACTGGTTGATGGTGCTGACTAAGGCGCGACGTCAGTTTGTCGTAGGGTAACCGTTGGACCTGTAACAACAAAAACAGTGAAATGCCTTCAGTTTTGCAGGGTCACTTGATTGAAAAAAGATGAAAAACTCGCTAGAGTTTGCAAAGTAGTTTTCCCCTTGCAGCTCTTTTGATAGACATTTGTGCGAATTATGCAGTGTCACTGGGCGATACGTACCACACACAATCAGCCCCAAGAAATGTAAATAGTGGGATAAGTGCCGATAATGTTTAGTCAAGATTGCTGGCCATACAAATTGTTTGTAGAAGTTATAGATTGGGAATAGATATTGGCGAATACCATGCATTCACTTGACAAGCACTTTAAGGTGGCCTATTGATGCCTAGCAGAGGGAGGAATGAGATTCTTTGCTAAAGACCATTCGAATTTCTGTCCTTCATCATCCTGAGACTTAGCTCATCCACGGGGACAAAACTAATCATCTCACGTAAATTAACCGACATGTTATACTCAGCTATCCATTCTTGAAAAACCATGATGCTTTTCCTTCCTGGGCATAAACTCATCAGTTGGGGGATCGCCGGGCATACGCGACGTCGCCCTATCACCAACCACCTGCAGCAGATCACCAAGCTACCTTGCCCTGTTCGGTTTAAAAGCTCTAGGGCACCTCCGATCATGACTTTATACGACGTCATCTTCAGACCCTACAATATGTACGGAGGGAAACTATCCGAGAAGATGTCCATCACCAAATTGGTACTTGCGAAAGCCCCACCTGGAGCTGCGAAGGCAGTGGTCGTGTGAGTTGAACCATGTGGCTATTATCGTCCTGTGTTCAAAGCTGACATTTACGCAGCAGCGGATGGCATAGTAGCCCGAGAGAGAAGAAAATCCACTGCACTGTTGATTACATTGATCTCCACAAACGCTGTCTGACCCGCGACCATGTCTTCCGAAAGGATCCTAATGCTGGTCAGTCCGACAGATTCGCCGCCTCCGGCTAGTTTCGATTAGCATGATTCGCCATTTTCTATTAAACAATAAAATTCGGGAAAGGAACCCAGCTAGATAGATTTTCCATCAATTGATCAATAGAGAATAGGACAAGAAAGATCGTGGCTCTCTTCATGGATACATACTCTTATCTTATCTCCGTATCATGTTATCTTATCTTATCACCAACCGGAACAGCGGCATCAATCAGCTCGGCATACAACCTCAACGTCGCATTCTCAGCTCAACAACGCATCACAAATACCCAAAAAGTCCATCCGGAAGAACCAATAAACCCAAAAGGCGGTATATAGCTACCATTAAATATCGCTTGATCGTAGAAAAGAGGTAAACGGAGACGGATAAATTATCCGTTTCAAACCCCTTCCGCGGAAAAAATGCCCTTTCTGTCTCAGGTTCACCACCGTCCGGGCCCGACAAGGAAATTGCGGGCACTGAATTCCGAATTAACCGTAACAATCCCAGCACGACCCAATGACAGATCGGACGAAGAGCCGCCTTCGTTTCAGGATATAGTCCCTAATATTATCATTAAAGGGTGCACCCCGCCAAGATAGATACTTTATATATAACTCTCAGCTGGTCCTTGGCAGCTTGGCTTTTGTTTCTATCATTCCATTCACATTCACTTCACTTCTTTTTACCATTCTCGTATACTTTTTTTCTTCATCATGCTTCGTAACATCGCTCTTGCTGCACTCTCTGTGCTTCCTCTCACCCTCGGCCAGGTCGCCGAGGATTTCGAGAGCGGTTGGGATCAGGTTGCTTGGCCTACCTACGCTCCTGACTGTGATCAGGGTGGAAAGGTCGTTCTTGACAAGACTACCGCTCACAGCGGCAAGAACTCTATCAAGGTCACTGGTGGATCCAACGGTTTCTGCGGTCACAAGTTCTTTGGTACCGATGCTATTCCCAGCGGAGATGTCTACGTCCGCGCTTGGATGTAAGTACTGAGTTATTAGGTGTGAGGGATTGATGTTAATACTTTTATAGGAAGTCTGAGAAGGCTCTTGATGACTCTCACGTCACTTTCATCACCATGCCCGACGCCGCTCAGGGCAAGGGCAAGCATCTCCGCATCGGCGGCCAGAGCAAGATCCTCATGTACAACCACGAGTCCGACGACGCCACCCTCCCCGATCTCTCCCCCGACGGCATCGCGGCCTCCAAGAACATCCCCGCCAACACCTGGCAGTGCCTCGAGTACCATCTCTCCCCCGATGGTACCATCGCCACCTGGCTCAACAGCGTCCCTGTCAAGGGACTCGTCTACAAGCCCAACGACCCTGCTCCTTACACCAACGGATGGAAGAACAGCAAGCCCAAGCCCAAGATCCAGGGTGTTTACTTCGGTTGGGAGTCGTACAGCGGTGCTGCTAACACTTTCTGGTACGATGACATTGCTGTTAGCTCTAAGCGTATTGGATGCTAGATGGAGATGGAGGAATGAGTTGTATATAAGATTGGATAGGACGTTGCCAGGTGCGACACTTCTTTGTATCTATTTTCAGAGTATTTATCTGCCAAGCGCAAGTTATACTATTTGTGGTCACAAGTGATGTCAATTTTTGAGGTAAAGCTAGCGCCTTAGTACATTTTGTAGTGTCATCCGCGATCTAGATCTACCACACCCACTCCCGTTTTAAATCCAGCCACACGATGCCAAGCTCCTTGGCAGGCACACATCCGATCACTGAGATCCCAGCTTAAAGTTCCCTCTTGTACCAAAGTACCCAACATCCAAAGTAACCATATCCTCCAAGTAAGCCAAGTCAACCTTCTTCGGGCTTTCGTCATCCTCTTGGAAGAACTTTGCCACACGCTTCGCAGTCCACGTAGGGTTTTCATCCGCTAGAAATAGTCAGTAATCAATCTCCCAAATGTTATGAGGAAACTCACCAATCCAGTGCCCCGCCTTGGGAATGATATCAATCTCAACATTCTCAGAAATCGGCTCAAAAGAATTCTTCAAAACCGACTTCAATCCCAAACTCGCTTCACCACCCATTCCAAGAAGCGGTACGCTCAATTTACTCTCATTCAACGAGCTTTTGAAGAACTCAGCGTCTTTGGCAACTGTCGTAGCAGAGAAAGGTCCAAGCATAGCTCTCAGGAATCCAGGCTTTGAGATACTACTCGTGTATCTGTTGACTGTCTCTTCGCTGAAACTCTCGACGCCAGAGTAACTGCCGTGGTAGAAGTACCACTGTAGGAATTGCTTCTCTTTTCCTGACATGAGAAATTCTGCGAGGTCTGTGACTTGGAAGAACGCTAGTTGCCAGTTCTGATATAAATCCCAGAAAGCTGCTGGGTTGGCAGACTGCTCGTAGGCAAATCCTGGAAGAGGGTATTCAGCCAATGCCAGTCTCTTCACCATATCAGGATGCTTGATAGCCAGTGCCGTCGCCATACCGACACCCTTGTCATGCGCAAAGACGTATGTCTCCGTAACATTCAAGAAATCCAGCACACCCTTGAGATCTTCTGCTGACGCAGCAGCGGTGTAGTCATTGTCAGGAGGAATACTCGAGTCTCCAGCACCACGGTTATCAGGTGCAATGACAGTGTAGTTCTGAGCGAGGATGGGACCGATGAATTGCCATGTAAGACTATGTTGGGGATTTCCGTGGACGAGAAGAAGGGGAGGACCGGAGCCGGCGTATCGGAAGTGAATGCTAACATCATCTAATGCGACTCGGCCGTGAGACCAAGTGTCGAATGATGAGAGGGCTGTGGTGACGGATGCCAACGAGGCTACTGCAAATTGAAGGAAGCGCATCTTGAATAATATTGAAGAATGTTTGTTTCTGTGGAATGAAACTCGAATTTGCATCCCATTGATCCTCCTTATATCTTCACTTTCTCACGTCTTGATCAAAAACTTGGCCACTAACACAAGGTTTGTGATCCTACGATTGTTAAGCTCCGGCTTCTCCTTTGGGAAACCGGTGTTCCTATTCGGAAGTGTGGACCTCGTCTTACATAGCGCACCAATCAATGCTTCTGCCTTGATGTCTTGTTAGCAAGCTGAATAATGTTTGGATCAATTAAGCTTGAAATGTCATTGGCTGTGCGTTCAGGAACGAATCTTGGCGTTGAAGATGCTTGGAAATTAACAGATGCATACGTAATGGCCAAGGTCGAGGCATTCAAAACAATTTTGTTAGTCTCTACCAGGGCATTGACGTACTGACAGCTGCAGAGGAGAAGCTACCAGTGTTTCGACCAAGCAAACTCCTTGTTCCATCTTTCTACCATGAGTAATAGTCAAGCATCGGGGCTTCAATGGCATGTCAATATTGAGCGACTTGAGTGTTGGAGACGGTAAAGTCTCCTCGCCGCGGCAAGGGAAGCTGCTGTGCTTCCAACTACTACTCTTCAGAACTACAACGAAATTCTTTAGTTCCCAGGAGCGATTATTCTTATTCCTGAAACCATGTCTGTCGCTTGGAACCCGACTACTCATGATGAGATGGAGAGCAAAAAGGCTTTAGATGATCTTAGCCGCTTGGCAAACAAGGTTGTTATTCCGTCTTCTGAACCTTCCCAGCCTAACTGGTTCATTCTGCGCTCCAAGGGCTACTTTTGTAAGTCACATCTAAGGAGGTGTTCTGGTAATTCACATCGACTCAGTCTAACATCATCGGATAAGTAGATCCCCAGGCTTATGTCTTGAGCGGAAAGGAGTTCCCTACGAGCTTCCCTATCTTCGATGCCAAGATCCCCAAGACCACTTTCAAAAAGCTCTCCGAGTTTGATACTGAAATCTATGATGTACGTCCTCCACAAGATTCAATTGTCCGTTACATTTTACTGACCTTGCTTGTCCTGTTAAGAAAACCAGGGAGACTATGGTAGCTGTTGGATCCACCTGCCTGGACTTCCACCAGAACCACCTTGCCAAGGTCGGTACGTTAGTTCTGCTTTGAACTCCTTGCTTGGTCGTACCTGTTGAAGTCAGCTAATTGACCATTCGTATACAGTGACTGCCGGCCAGGCTGCTATTCAATACAGCGATAACACTGTTGAGATGTTGGAGACAGCAGAAGGCATCAACTTGCGACACAACCTTGACATTGTTATGGACGAGAAGTACACTTCGTCGGATAAATTTGACGATACCTACAGAGAGGCCAAAGAGGCAGCCAAGATGACTCTAGAGATGCTAAGGGATGATGCGAAAGAGAAGCAGAACAAAACAGACCAGATCACGCAGACTCTTATTCGAGTAAGATTCGCCCCGTTCCTTGACAAAAGTCCAAACCTCTTCAATTTGGGTCATGGCTGACATACTTGATTCAGTTCAAGGAAGACACTATCAAGAATCAGCCAAACGTCAAGCTCCTTATCCAGCAGTACAAAACCGGACCCGTTGAGAACAATTCGGATAAAAAAACGCCTTACCTTGATTACCTCAACAAAGATCTTGCCGAAAGCCTTGAAAGATTCAACAATATGGTGAAAGAAGCCCAAGAGAGGTATGCTGATTGGGTATGTAAAATGACATTTTCGTTTGTCTTTCCCACCGTGGCTCAGTTAAACTAACAGAATTCCTATTCGCTTGTTGCAGGAGAAAAACACTGCTATTGCAGTCGGCACCTGCTGGTTCGGAGTTGTTGGATGGGTTGTCATGGGAGTCCATGCGGCCAAGGCCGCTGCTCTGCGCAGGGTCTGGAGTGACCTGCAAGATCAGATCGCACAGCTCCAGCAGGACCGAAAGGAAGAGACGGACCTTATCACATTTGTGAACCAAATGATCACTCAGTGCACCGATATCGAGCAGAAGATGGCCGACGCCATCACTGCCATGACGGAGCTCAGCCTACTCTTTAGTAACCAGGCTGATTGCTATGACAAGATTGCTGTGTCTCTGGACCGGATGAGAACCAGCACCGATCTAGGAGCTCTGAGATCCCGCAAGCAGTTCATCCAGTATCAGATCAAGATTTGCACCAACAAGCTCAAAGAAGTAGGTCCATGCTTTTCCTCGTGCACCAACTATTGCTAACGCCGTGTCTGCTTTCAGTTGAAAGTTGTCGCCAAGGAGTTTACCAGAAGTATTATGACCCAAGTCGAGCTCTAATGGCATTGCCTGCGTCGGAGCTGGTTTGTGTTCATCAAAGGCGTTATCTTCAAGGAGACTGAAAAAATCATCAATTCCTATCTACTTCCAGATAAGAAGGTCAAGTTTGAAGATATTTGGGCCAAGTTCATCCCAGGCACGCAGGATGCAATTCAGGAGTTGGCTCGTGAGCACGGTTTGCAGAAGGCAATTAATCAGGCCACTGTAGATTAGATTGCCGAGTTTAAGAGGACGATTGATGACTTGCGAAAGCGGTTTCCGTTCTTCTGATGATTAGTTGGAAGGTCTTTGTAAATGAGAAATTCAATCATTACCATTTTCAATAAAAGTCAAGATTGGCCCCGGGAACTGCTTACCAACGGCTTTTGAGAGAGCAGGCCAACCACGGAGCGAAGAACACACATCTTTCTTAATTATCACCATCATGAATCTTCAGCAATGGTGGCCAGTCGGATTATCATTGAGTAACTAGAGTTCTACTCGCCCCTCAAAGTAACCAAGATCTACTACATTTCCTTGTCGTGTATGGCGAACGAAAAGGTGCCAATTCTGCTGAATGAAAATTGGCTGCGTGTTAACCTGCATATAATCGGAGTCGTCGTCCAAGCGATTGGTATACTTAAGTTTCTAAGCGACAGAGAATTCACAGGGCACAAGACCAATCTGATGATCTCTAGCAACAATCACTCCTCAAACTCCGTCATTATCGCCAAGTCGGCAATTACATATTTACCGTACCTATTGATGTTGATCATCGGCTCAGCCGTTCCCGACTACCAAAATCATGAAATTTCAGTGATAGTGGCAAGTCGGATTATTATCGAGTAAGACCGCCGGAGTAGGAGAAGGAATTGAATCATGGCCATGGAAGTGGATCCTAAAATCCGGTTTCTCTCCAGATGAACTAATCCCAAAAGAGCTACTCCGTCATTGACCTCCATGGGGGTATTAGTCAGGGTACTACTCGGGGTAATTACTTAACCGGCCGAGAGAAAAAGGAAAGTGGAAACGAACTTGTCGCAGCAACAGACTCACCGCTGCTGATTGGCTCACATCTTGAGATCCAGGGTAACAGGAATCTTGAGAAAACATTTCTAGAATTCTGTGTTGGACTTTATCTCGTTTCTATCTAGATACTGGAGATTAAGAATGATCATCTTTGAGCTTATGTAGAGATTAATTTATGCTTATTCTTAAGTGTTGCAGTGTGTAATCAGCGTCTCCTTGATCATGTTGGTTATCTTGAGTGCTTCTCATACTCCATGTCGCCATACACAAAAGTGCCCGTAGTAGTCACCGCTCACAACAAAAGTTATTCCTCGGTCAGTTATTATTCCTAGTACTGAACATTCACCATGATCAAACGAGAACCCTCTTATTAACCATTTCTCGGTGTTGACGCGGTTGTGATACGGTCCAGCTATGGACCGAATGCTAACATAGCGGTATGTGGGCAAGCGAGTACGGCTATCACGGTTATTGAAAAACGGCAAGCCGTCGAGCCGATAAACGAATCTGGCGGTCACAACTCACATACATAAATAAGCGGGCAGCAAAGATTCCACCGAACCGCGTGAGTCGATTTCGCATGAACTTGACCTGCAGTAATTGATAAGCGGGAGGCCAGGCGAACGGACTGTATGTAACGTTGACACTATCAAGGTGGGTATTTTTTTTCTCCCGTGAGAGAAAAACTGGTGCCTGTCAAGAAGCTACACGGATAGACGGCCTCTGTATTGGTCTGAGTGTCAAGTCCGGTCCGGCCGTCAGACATGACTCCAATATTCCCCCAAGTCCATCCTTGAAATCTCACCACAGTGGATCAATCACAGAAATTTTTGTTGAGCACGATGGAAAAAGAACTGGAGAAGGAGAGCTTATTAACCCCAGAAATGAGGGGGAACAGACAAAGGGTCTCTGATGTCTTGTCCACAATTTTATTAATTCGCCGTGTTTCAATGGCTGGGACTCCAATTTCCCCGAGAGTTCCCCGTTTTCCCCCAACTTGGCAGACCAGACAGTGACCTTTGCTGTTTGTTATTCAGCACTAACCTGGCAAGGGATAACCATGAATCAGTTATTGGAGTTATTTTATCACGCTTTTTTGTTATTGTGTCATAGTTGATCTTAGCTAAGGTTTCAACTGCCGTTACTCCAAGACGGATAAATCGGCCAAGGCTCGTGGCTAGCCGGGATGTGATCGACAGGACATGGCCGAATGGTTTTCGTTGGAAACCTTCTAGAATATATCCCGCGGGGTGTCTAAACTCAATTCATGAGGGATATCTCTACTGCAGCACTGTAGTGTAAAGTATCACATTCGAGACAGTGACAGTCATCTTCGGCGTGAATATTCTGTTGAAATGATATCTGTTCAGCAAGGCACCCTGGCTATCCACTGCCGTAGACGCAGGTCCTAGCGGGAGCCTCAATGCCTGCCTGCCCTACAATAAAATTCCCAAAGCAGTTACTCCGAGTCTCGTTCACTGGCCATACCAGATTTACTTCCCACTTTTACCCTCCGATTCTCCAACTCGCGACTCGCGACAATGACGAAGGCGGACCCGGTTCCCCACAATATTTTGAAGCCACCGAAAAGAGACCGTGCCGTAATATCCGTCTAAGTTGACAGTCAACTCAACTTGTCCGAAGAGACAGAGAGACATTTTGGAAACGATAACAAATTCACATCACGTTAATGGTCTATCTCATGATTCAAACTAACCCCCACATACGGGGCAATTGCCCTCCGTATCCCATGGGGCTCCGCAACAAGACTCTCTCTAGCTCCAACTCCGCGATGATCCATCTGGTATAAAGAACTCCAGCTCACCTCCCCTCATTGTGTTCTCCAGCATCGTTCTTTTCATCATCACCGACAAAATGAGCGTGCCAACTTATCTCGGCGCAAGCGGCAAGTCCCTCGCGATCCTCCAAATCGCCGCCATCGTCGCACCCTCCTTCATCCTCTTCGGTTACAACCAAGCTGGTATCGGCGGTCTCCTCACCGAAGAAGATTGGGTTAAGACGTTCCCCGAGATCGACACCGTCAACACCACCGGTGCTGAGAAGAGCGCAAAGTCGACACTGCAAGGCTTTGTCGTCGCGACTTTTGTTATTGGTGCCTTGATTGGTTCCTTGTCTTGTTCGTGGACTGGTGATAAGTTTGGTCGACGAAATGTCATCTTTGCGGCTGCTGTTTGTACCCTCATTGGCGAAATCCTCGAGGCCAGTTCGTTTGGACTTGCGCAGTTTATTGTTGGTCGAGTTATTATCGGTTTGGGTATTGGACAGTTGAGTTCCATTGTTCCTGTGTGGCAATCCGAGACTTCTGCTGCGCAAAACCGTGGTCGTCAAGTCGTCCTCACTGGTCTCTTCATCTGTCTTGGATACGTCCTCGAATCATGGATCAACCTCGGTTTCTTCGAATTCGAGCACGGCTCCGTGACATGGAGACCCCCGATTGCCATCGCCATCCTTTTCTCCCTCATCCTCATGGCCTCCATCTACTGCTTCCCCGAATCACCCCGCTGGCTCGTCCTCAAGAACCGCTCCGAAGAGGCGCGCCACAGCGTCGCAGCTCTCCGCGGTCTCCCAATCGACTCGACCGAAGTCCTCGCCGAAGTCGCTGGTATTGAGCACTCCCTCGAAGAAACCTCCGACAAGGCAGCTCGTCTTGGCGACATGCTCAAGATGGGCGACGATAAGCTCCTCTACCGCTTCATCCTGTGTATCCTTCTCCAGTTCTACCAGCAGATGTCCGGATCCAACCTGGTCAGCGTGTACGCCAACATTCTTTTCCAGAAGAACCTTGGTCTCGACGCCGAGACTTCCAAGGCTCTTACCGGCGGTGCCCTGACCTGGAAGTTCCTCGCTTCGTTCGTTGCCTTCTTCACCATCGATCGATTCGGTCGTCGCGCCGTGTTCATTATCAGCGGTGTCGGTATGTCGGCTTGTATGATTGCCCTGGCTGTCAGCACTTCTTTCGGACCCGAGAACAAGCCTGCTATGATTGTCGCTGCTGCCTTCATTTACTTTTACAACACCTTTGTGCCAATCGGTTTCCTGGGTGCCAACTTCTTGTACTGTACTGAAGTCGCGCCCATCCGACTTCGAATGGCCATGTCTTCCATCTCGACTGCCAACCATTGGCTATGGTAAGTTTCTTCATCTTACCCTTTCTGTCCCAAATATTAATAATTCTTCAGGAACTTCATTGTCGTCATGGTCACTCCCGTCGCTCTTGAGAGCATCGGCTGGCAGTACTACATCGTGTACGCCGTCATCGCCGCGTGCGTTCCCGTCTCGGTGTACTTCTTCTTCCCCGAGACCATGGGCCGCAACCTCGAAGAGATTGAGCTCATCTTCAAGGAGTCACCATCTGTCTTCTCGACTGTCAAGTTCGCCAAGAACAGACCTCGCAACACTCCTCAGGAGTTTCTTGCTGGCAAGGAGAAGGCGGACCACTTGGAAGAGGGCAACGAGACAAATTGATTTAGCGAAAGCGATTGTGTTTATGGTTAACGATAGAAATTACCAGACGGTAGAAGTCTGAAGAATACAATGATTATGACAGACCCGTACAGTTGCATATTTTTATTCATGTGATTGCAATTGTTCCTGATGTGCAGGTTCGCATCGTGCGACTGCAGCAAATTAACCGGTGATCATCAGATAAACTGATATCCAATTCGTGGAGGAATTAATAAACTCTTGACTTGCAAAAACTAATCTCATTTTAGGGACTTAGGCCGAGTGAGTTATGGAGAAATACGACCTTGAACCCACAACCTCTTTGACGCGCACGAATCCAAATGCCCAATTCCTTGTACCCTTGTCATTACTCCAACACGGAATTGAGCCATGATCGACAAAAGTCCAACGTCATCCACCTCGTTTTTTATCCACCCCAGAATTCACCCGCCATGATCGTCCTTCTTCCCCGCATTCAATTGATCATACTCCAGGTTCTTTACTGACCTTCACCGGTTAAACATGTCTTGAGTTCCATCCTCGGCATTGGACATGATTCGATCGTCAAAAGTGCGGAGAAGCATCATGCTTAATTATTGGACCGCTTCGTACCTGCAGTTACCCTCATCTTAGCCCACGTCACATGGAAGAAATGATTGATTACTGGGGCGGGTGAATATAGGCGAGACCAACTTATGGCTAAATAAAAAGTATATATATATGCATCATCATCCTGCTAGATCCCCAATTGCAACCTCATCTGCAGAGTGTAAGCTTTTCATCATGGTTCGCTTCATTTCACTCCTGGCGGCTGCGGCATGCTTCGTTGCTGCCGAGTCTGTCAACATCGAGGTTGCTTCCAAGGGCGGAAACGCCACTAGCGGTCATCAATATGGCTTCCTCCACGAGGTAAGTCCGACATACCCACCATTGTTATCCATAGCTAATTGTCTAGGACATCAACAACTCTGGTGATGGTGGCATCTACGCCGAACTCATCCGCAACCGCGCCTTCCAATACAGCAAGAAATTCCCCGTCTCGCTCTCCGGCTGGCGTCCCATCAACGGCGCAAACCTGACCCTCAACCGCGCCGGCGAACCTTTGTCAGAAGCTCTTCCCGTGTCTATGCGCGTCAAGCCTACCAAGAATGCCAAGGAGATTGGTTTCCTCAACGAGGGCTACTGGGGCATGGATGTTAAGAAGCACAAGTACACCGGCAGCTTCTGGGTCAAGGGTTCCTACAAGGGCCACTTCACCGCATCTCTGCGCTCAAACTTGACAGACGATGTCTTTGGTAGTGTCAAGGTCAAGTCAAAGGCCAAGAAGGATAAGTGGGTTGAGCATGAGTTTAAGCTTACTCCCAAGATGGATGCTCCTAACAGCAACAACACTTTTGCTATCACCTACGACCCCAAGGGTGCTGATGGGGTTTTGGACTTTAACCTTATTAGTCTGTTTCCTCCTACTTACAAGGGTCGCAAGAACGGTCTGCGCATTGACCTTGCTGAGGCTCTCGAGGGTCTTCACCCAAGTCTTCTCCGCTTCCCTGGCGGTAATATGCTCGAGGGTAACACCAACAAGACTTACTGGGACTGGAAGGATACTCTCGGCCCTCTTCGTAACCGTCCTGGTTTCGAGGGTGTCTGGAGCTACCAGCAGACCCACGGTCTTGGAATTCTCGAGTATCTCCAGTGGGCTGAGGACATGAACCTTGAGATCATTGTCGGTGTTTACGCCGGTCTTGCTCTTGATGGCGGTGTCACTCCCAAAGATCAACTCCAGCCTCTTATCGATGATGCTCTCGATGAAATTGAGTTTATTCGAGGCCCTGTTACGTCCAAGTGGGGTAAGAAGCGTGCTGAGCTTGGTCACCCTAAGCCCTTCAAGCTGTCTTACGTTGAGATCGGTAACGAGGATTGGCTTGCTGGTTATCCTGGCGGTTGGAACAGCTACAAGGAGTACCGATTCCCCATGTTCCTCGAGGCTATCAACAAGGCGCACCCCGATCTGACCGTTATTTCCTCCGGTGCTTCTATCGACCCTGTCGGTAACAAGAACGCTGGCTTCGACATTCCTTCACCCGGAATTGGTGATTACCACCCTTACCGCGAGCCCGATGTTCTCGTCGAGGAATTCGACCTCTTCGATAACAACAAATACGGCCACATCATCGGAGAAGTCGCATCTACCCACCCCAACGGCGGTACCAAGTGGGAAGGCAAGCTTATGCCCTACCCCTGGTGGATCTCCGGTGTCGGCGAGGCCGTCGCTCTGGTCTCCTACGAGCGCAACGCCGATCGTATCCCCGGAACATTCTACGCTCCCATCCTCAAGAACGAGAACCGCTGGCAATGGGCTATCACCATGGTTCAATTCGCCGCCGACGCCGCCATGACTACCCGCTCTACAAGCTGGTACGTCTGGGAGCTCTTCGCCGGCCACCCCATGACCCACACCCTCCCCGTCAAGGGCGATCTCGACCCTCTGTTCTACGTCGCTGGTAAGAACGAGGATAAGGGAACTCTTATCTGGAAGGGTGCTGCGTACAACACTACCAAGCACGCTGACGTTCCTGTCTCCGTCGCCTTTGAGGGTGTCAAGGCTGGTACTCAGGCTGAGCTTACTCTTTTGACCAACAAGGAGAAGGATCCTTTTGCGTTCAACGATCCTCACAAGGGAAACAATGTTGTTAAGAGCACTAAGTCTGTTATCAAGGCTGATAAGAAGGGTGCTTTCAAGTTTACTATGCCTGAGCTTAGTGTTGCTGTTCTTGAGACTACCAAGAAGAGAAAGGCTTTCATGGGTTAAGCTTAACTCGTGGATAAGTCTTTGGTAGTAGCTTTACGTGTAAATAGTTAAATACTTTACAATGATGCGATACGTCAGATAAGATATCTTGTATTTTTTGGTTCGTGTGATCAGAAGTGTTGTTTTATTAAGTACGCATTGCGGGCATCTTTATCACCAGATGAGTCACTAGCAGACCCCGAGTAGCTTGTATTTTTTGTGGTCCTGAACTTGTTTATTGATTGTAGTAAGACTATTGTGTTGTGTGAGAAGTTGAGTCATCAATCTCTGATGTTTTCTCACCTAAACTCGCCTTCAACCCCATGTTCACACCTTCGTGAATTAACAGGCTCTTCAAAAGAGAAACAATCCCAGTCACAAGGCTGATCAAGCGGAGTATCAGAAACCTTATAACCCTTAAACTCAACTTCTTCACCCATGAAAGGAACATTGATCCTCCCCACAAACTTAGTATACTCGTCATCAAGAAACTGAATATCTCCACACTCCGGCTCAGAGATAGTCTCACCACTGGCGATCTCTCTTCCTCTCAGCCGAAAGAAGAAGCGTCGGTCTGCTGGGGGAGACCGTTTCGGTGGTGGCGCTGTGCATGTCTCGGGGTTGCACTTCCTCAACGTGACATTCGGATCATTAACGTCGTAGGAATGTTCCAGGGCGTCCAAGGCTGACTGGTCGGTTGATAAGAGCATGACTCCGTCCAATTCACCAAGCTCAAGGTTTGCGCATGTGACATCATCGCGCTCAAAGATGTCCAGGCTTTGCATTTCACCGTGCTCGTAATCGTTACGGAATGAGAGCTCATCGCACTTGATGATATACGATCCTTGAAGGCGACCACCCGGTTTATCCGACATGTACTCGTAGTGTTCTCCCACGGCCTCTAGCCAAGCCATTTTCCTAGCCCGTTCTCCTCGACCGAAGGGATAAGCGACAGTCTCTGCTAGTCCCTGGACCTCGCCAAGTGACCGTCCGACAACAATACGACGGGTATCATCGCCCACGATGGCTGTGAATAAGCCGAATTCGTGTGTGGCCATCTTGACGAGGGTATGCAATTCTTGCATTCCCAGAATAAGAGGCTTGGCTGTTTCTCCTGAGAAGTGGGATTGCAGGAGTGAACGTGTGGCGACCTCGTATGATGTCGTCTGTCCTTGGACGGGGGCGGCGGCGAAGGTTGACATGTTCAGCCCATAGCCGAGGGTGACTGATGGCAAGGCAGTGTCTCGAGTCATGGTGATGGTGCTGACGATGATTGTTGTTGATGATGATCGTTGTAACGATGATGTGGTTGTGGTGATGGTGGTGGTGATTGTTCGTGGTGCTTCGTTTTGTTTTGTAGAGTATCGAAATGGTTGAGGTTTATTCCTGCGGATTATGCAAGAAGGATACCTTTTTATATCTGGAAAATCTCTGTCTAAAATTATTGTGATGAAATTTGTTGTGCATAAAGGTGAGTTTATTTCTGAGTTTGAAGTCAATGGGATATCACGAGTTGGTATTTTGGAACTTTAATTCGGGCGGCACAAAGTCGAGTTCCCAGAACAACGACGACCTGGTGCTCCAATATCTTCCTTGCCCATACCACCGCCTTGGTGTGAACATGAGCCGCTAGGCCAAGTGCCCAGAACCAAGAACCATATTAACTTTAACTTAGGGCTGTAGACGCTTCTCGACGCTTGGTCTCCTTGCGTTCTTTCTCGTCACAGCTTATGAATGTATACTAGGAACTCAAACACAAGGCACCAGCAGTCACAACAAAGTTAACGTTCAATCCAATCTGAAGTAAATAAATGAAAGTCTAAAACTCCGATATGCAAGTCTATATGAAACTTTTAACCCAATCCAATGCAATACAAAATAAAACAATAACAAAAAGCCACCATTAAACCTAGGCTTAAACTCTCTTACGAGTAAACCTCTCAGCAGGCCATCCCTGCATCGTAGCCTTCTCATCAACAACATCGCCACCCATAATAAGCGTGTGTTCCAACAAACAACTATCATTCTCCATCCTAGCTCCACTCAAAAGTCTACTTCCAGTCCTCAAAACACATCGGTCTCCAACATCAACTCTGTTCAAGTCGAACTTGCCTCGTGTGTTGATATGTGCTACCACACTTGCGTCATCAACAACTACACGGTCACCGAGGCTGATGAGATCAGGTTCGGTGAACATGAGACTGGGCGTGCCGTTGGCGAATAGAGCGCAGTCCTTCCCGATCTTGGCGCCCTGGAGACGGAAGTAGTACACGATCCAAGACGTGCCGGTAAGCATGTTAAGAATACCATTGCCTGCGTAGCAACCCCTTCGAAGACGCTCGATGCCGAGGAAGATTTGCCAGCGCTGGCAGTAGGAGGATTTGTCCCAATCGTAGTTACCGGGTTTGCGACGACCCATGAGAATCCATTTAGATCCGATAATGATGCCCATGGCGAGAATGGACTGGATCGTCGTCAGGACAGCCATGGCGACGAGCATGGTCACGAAAATAGCGGCCAGGTCCTTCCACCAGATGAGGTTGGTGCCGACGATATGGTTAAGCACCACGCGGACGATCTGGATGGAAGAGATGCTAGCTGCATCCCAGAAAACAGAGGCAAAAACAGCGAAGAAGGTAGAGTAGCAAAAGATAGCGAATGGACCGAGGACGTGGTACGGTGCAAGCTTGAGATAAAAGGCGCGGCCGAAGGGGGATAAGTCTCGGGCCCAGGCATCCTTGTTGAAAGTTTCGTCGGTGCCACTTCCGGAAGTCGCACTGCGATCAGAGTCGCTGTTGAACTTCTCATCATACTGCAACTCGCGCAGGGAGGATTGGGCACTGTTCTCAGTGCTGGAGCCCGTGGACAAACAGAGTGCATCGCCGCCGTGAGAACCAACATATGTACCATGAGGGTAGGTACCATTTCGCTTGGTCAAAGCACCAGAGCCCATGGTGACCTTCTCACTAATAGTGACACCAGGGAGAAGAGTAACACGATCAGCGATCATAGCGCGATCCTGAATAGTCACCGCCTCGGATCCGATACCGTCAGATGTAACAAGATGAGAGCGCGATCCAAAGACGACGTCGTTACCAACATCAATGAGATGGTAGTCACCAATACTAGGACCGGTTCCAGGCCAATAGACACGCTGTCCAACCTTGGCACCTAGCGCTCGCAGCGCTACAGAGGTAGCCTCGTAGTGCTGTCCAAACAAACTCGTCAAGTCATGAAGTCTAGGTTCAGGATAAACATCCTTGATCAGTCTGGCTCTCCAGGCGGAGACGGTAGAAGTCTCCTGCTTAGACGTAGCGCGGAGCTTGCCGAAGACGCAGTCCAAGATGGACTTGACGATCATGACGAAGGCGAAGAGGAAGAAAGGACCAAGGATGCAGCCTGCTACGCGAGCTAAGTAATGGTATCCGATACGCGTCGGCTGACAGAACCAATCGACACTGCTTCGCAGAGGGGACGTGGAGTGCGAAGCCTTCTTGAGAACCATGCCGACTAGACCACCCGCCCAGGGAAGGGCAGCGACGAACATGGCTAGCAGCTGCAGAGGGAAAGTCAAGAGGATGTTGAGAATCCAGTGTCCTGACTTGCGCTCGCTGGGGAGTTGATCACGGTACTCCTCGCTGGCATCGTGCATCTCCCAGGTAGAAGAGTTGAAGCCGAGACAGGTATTGGCCGGCATGGTAGTACCTGGGACAACAATAGAGGACATGCCAACAGCACACTTCTCACCGATAGTGATACGGCCGAGATACATGGAAGTGTTACCCTCAGCAGCGAAAGGGCGACAGATACACTCTGTGATGTTCGCGTCATCGCCGATAGAGACGAGATCCCACTCCCCAATCGCAGCCTTGCCGAGCTTGACGTTCTTGCCGATACTAGCACCCATAAGACGATAGTAAATCCTCAAAGTCATATCATTCGTCTCGAAGAAACCCTTGCCACAAACCGCAACGATCTTCTGCACTAACCACCACCGTGTATGGTAGAATCCCCACATGGGATACAGTCCCTCGCGATAACGACCGATGATGATCCACTTCGCCATGATGCCCACGATAGGAGCGACGCAGCGGGTGACGACACGGGAGATCAGGAGAGAAGCGACCAAGTTGAGAAAACGACCTGGGACGGAGGCGTTGGTGGGGAGTTTCTGGCTGTATGCCAAAGCGACAAAGAAACATGTCCACTGGAATGCGCGACGGAGGGGATAAACTACCACAAGGGGAAACAGTTGAAGAATCATGAGAAGAGGATTCGTAGAGCTGTACGTCTTGGTGCAGCCCTCAACGGTATCTTCTTCCTCTCCGCCCTCCTTCTTAGCCTCAAGCTTCGCATCAACATGCGCCGCAAGCTTGGCCACAGTGCCATCGTTGAACACGGTAGTAATGGGAATTGAAATGTTGAACTGGGATCGTAGAGCAGCGAGGAGACGTCCTGCCCTTAGAGAGTCGCCGCCAAGGGTAAAGAAGTCCACGTCGCGGGGAATGTCGGAGGGAGGGAGGGACAGAACTTCGGCAAAGGCCTTGGTGATGAGACCTTCTGTGCTGCCTTCGAGTTGCTTCATGGAAGCTTGGAGAAGTTCATCGAGTTGGGACTGGAGGAGCTCGATGTTGACTTCGTTGGAGGAGTTGCGAGGTAGAGGACGGTCGAGGATGTGGATTTCGCTGGGAATGGCGTAGTTGTCGACAAGACCAACAAGCTCATGACGAATGTTGCTCGTCAAGTCGGCATCGACAGTGATATCGTTGGTCTTGGGAGCCAAGACAGCTTGAGGAGCACCATCAGATCCTTGGAGACAGAAAACATCGACATGACCAGGCACAACACTCTGGATCTGACCCGAAAGCGTGTGATAGTCCACCCGACAAGGCTTAGACTCGATTGATACAGAAAGTTTGGTATCAGCAGGAGGACAAACCGCCTCCCAGTGTCGTCCCATGTGCGGTGTATCATCCGTCACGGTGGGAAGATCCATTCGTTTGCCCAGGTTGATTCGTAGGACCTTGCCGTTGTTCTTGGGAACATCGTCCATGTAAGCGATGAGGACAGGCCATTTAGCTTGTTGAAGAGAAGACTTCAGCGCAGCGTGGAGAGTCCTGAGATCGACGCGGGGAACGTTGGGTGGTGTGACGAGAACAACACCGACGACTTCCTGAAGAACATCGTGAGTTGCTGAAAAGGCCAATGTCTGCGATACACGTCCATAGATAGGTGATTCCACAGATCGAGAAGAAGTCATGATAGCATTCTCGACTTCAAATGGGGAGATGAGTTCTCCACCGCGGTTGATGACTTCCTTACTTCGACCAGTGATGTAAAGATAGCCATCTTCATCCATGTAACCCAAATCACCAGTGTCGAACCAGCCGCTGGCGTTGAACGGAGATTTGTCGTAGGTACCGTCGGGTCGGAGATAGCCTGGGAAGACAGGTTCACCGCGGACGCAGATTCGACCGACTGTGTGGTTTGGCACGGCATCTTCTGACCAGTCGAGGATGGTGAGTTCAGGACCGGTGCTGATACCGGATGTACCTTCGCGATCGAGGCGGTAGTTCAGTGGTGGAGTAGAAATAGGCATGCATCTAAATGCGTTAGTTGTGTATGTGGTATGAGTGCGAGTGGACTTACTCTGTCATTCCATAGCTGGGAAGAACAACACAGTCGAAGGTATCACGGAGCTGATACGCCAACGAGGGAAGTAAACCACCAGCAGCATTACAAGCAAGTCTGATCCTACTCTTCTGTAGCGCTTCAGGTCGGGCAGCTGCTTCTGCGACGATGACAGAGTGCATGGATGGAGAGGCATAGTACCAAGTCGGCTGGATGGTCTCGGCGACGTCCCAGAAGAGATTGGCGTCGAAAGAGGGGCAGCATACTGTTGAGCCGCCTGCAAAGATAGGCGCGAAGATGTTTCGTACTAGACCACCACTGTGAAATGTTAGTAGATGTTGAAGTGTGGAGTGGTTGACTTACACATGGTACAAGGGCATCATGTTCAGACAGATGTCCTCGGAAGTAAGACCCCATGATTCGATAACGGCCACTACACCAGTGACGATAGAGTGCGTGGTAAGAGGAACAACCTTCTTGGTACCAGACGTACCACTGGTGAACAGAATAAGACTGATGTCATCAGCCTTATTAGCGACACGATCCGAACCAGCAGATACCGCATCACCATTCAACGTCTTGACAGAAAGACCCTGTCCAGCGACCCAATCGACAACAAAAACCCGAATGCCATTCTCCGATACCCACGAAGCATCAAGTTGCAGCTTCTCATATTCTTCATGTGTCGTCAAGATAAAATCCGCTCGCGCCTGTAGAATATCGGCTCGGAATTGTTCTGGTCCGGCGGCAGGGTTGATAGGTGATGCTGTGTAGTATGTCGTTACAGCGATACATGTAGCTGCTAGAAGGGGACCGTTCGGCACGGCGATGGAAACGACAGGTTTGCGTGATGTCTCGACGGGGAGTTGGAAGTCGTTGACGAATTGATGTAGTTCGCAATGTGTGATGACATCTCCACCACTAGAAGCCCTCAGTGCAGGCTTATCCTCGGGACTGATGAACTGAGCAAGGGAAGAGTACGAAGCCTTGACCAAGTCAGAAGTCTGCTTCAACAAAAGAGCAGACTTTTCATCTTTTCCGGTTTTGACATCCTCGGGAAGATGTTTGTACACTCTTGTAAGACACTTGACAAGGGCAAACACAGGCCACGGTCCAGATACCTCTTCCAACAAAGCATGAAGAAGATGGAGAGGCCGCGTGGATGGTTGTCCTGTTGTGGGAAGCGCAGCCAATAGCTGTGCTCTGTCGAGATCCATTGCTCGTAAAGACTGGATCTGAGAGCTCTGTGCCATGTCATCCGTGGACAACTCGCCGAGCTCGCGCATCAGCAGTTCCATGTTACGAGTGCGGGTGCAGGCTAGACTCAAAACGAAAGAGAACAAAAAGGAATGGATGAATGACAGAAGATGTTGGTCTCAGATCAGATCGTCTAGCGAAAATCTGAAGATCTCAATGTGTTTTTTTGCTACCAACATAAACTCAAGTGACTACTCACGGTCTATATACTTTGATGACTCTCCTGACGATCCGGTCTGACCACCGTCGAGGTTCCAGCATACTGCAGTCCAAAACAGAGTTCCTACGGGCAATTTGCCTTGGTGAATCAACATGCCCTGTTTCGCTACAAGATTAAGGTAACAGTATCCTCATCGGGTGTCTATCACTTGCCGTGCTCAGCAAAGGGGAGTGTTGCAGCCCGTGCTTGCGCGTTCTGTGCTGTAACTTAGATATCAGATTGGTCTCGACAGGGCCAGTCCTAGAGATTATTTCCACTGCGGCTCTGCTATTAGTCGGACCGTATTCTTGGCCTGCATGTCACTACCTAAAAGGGAAAGGTTAGGGGCTGTACTGCCGAGCGCTAGCGCCGGCTCTTATGGAAGGACTTCCCTTACGCAATTTGTGGTCCAGAACTTGTGGGATAATCCCACCCAAGCCTGCATTTTGAGGCAGAACTTTATTGAATTCTTCATCGTGTTGCTGATATATCAACTTTAACGTGCATTTCACCAGAAAGGTTACAGTTCGGATACGGGTTTGCATCGCAGCCCGAGCATTTAGCCTCAAAAATTGAAAGGTCCACAACTCTTGCAGGCACAGACTCAACCTGTCAAGGCCATTAAGCTTGCTTGCTTAATGGTCCCCCTCCCCGGCGAACCAACTGTGGCTACTGTCAGTTCGCTAGCAGGGGTCCGTCACTGACCGAGTGGCCCAGTTCAGTGGCTTGACCTGCTTGAGTCGTCACGGATGGAACTCGTCTAAGCCGCTCGGTTTAAGCGATATCAGGTCCTAGCACTATCTTTCCCACTAAAGCTTCTAGAAATGACGATGGTCGGCAGTTAAAATTCCACGGAATATCCGCTTGACACTTTGACGTGTTGAGCGGGTCTTTGGCCTGAGACACACAGATACTGATCAACATCGCTTTGACATTGTCATTTTTTCATCAAGTTTAAAAAACACGCAAGCAGAAGCACGGATGAGCATGAAAACGAAAAGAATTTTCTCTTTTGATTTGAGGCTAAAAGACGCGTCATGACATCACAATTATAATTGAAGATCTATGGAGAAGAGATAATAGGTTTCTATGTTTGGCCTATAGTACAGTTAACAGTATCTACTATATGTGGGGGGAATTGAGCTCCCATTGGTCAAGCCGTATATGCAACGTCGGAAATAAAGTGCTTACGAAGCTCTATCCAGTACGGATAAGGTTCTTGAGCTTGTTTACAACTCTACAATCTTATCTTAGATGAAGGGAAGGATGAATAAACAATTAATTGATCTACGGGATGTCGCAAGGGGGATTACGCGGTCAAGGATAGTGCATGTAGATCTTTACAAATACAACCCCAAGAAAAGAACGGAGAAATTCTACGGGCGGTCCGATTGAAACTCCAGAATGTTTCAGTCAAAAGGCACCCTGAGGGTTTCCCCGGGGGCCCAGTGAGGCTCTTGCTCAGTGGGACAAGTCTCATCAAGTGGGACAAACAAGCATAATCCAGTGGCAGGCAGAGCAGGGGAGGTGTCTCAGGTCAATGCCATTGGCTCAGCTATCTCAGCTCGAGTCAAGCGAATATTATCAAAGCAAAGCCAAGATCTACAGAAGATCTTCCCGATTTTTTTAATTCTCCTATACAGGCCCCGCGAGTATCCGAGATTGTTATCGGTGAATTATTATTTCGTTCTGCAGTTTCATACTAATTGGGCAGCAAGTCAGTGCGCGGACCGCAATTCCGGGGAATATTCTATGGGACTTTGAGCTCTTTTCTCCCCATCTGTCAGATATCTTCGGAACATGCAGGAGATATTCCTGATGAAGAAAGACTTGCAGTAAAAGTGGTGTAAAGATCAACTCGATAATGGAGATATAGATTAGCACTCTATGCAATGGATAGATTTGCTCTTTCCGGTAGTATCACGATAAGGAAATGACTCTCAGTTTCGATTTGCATTGAGAGATTTGCAGATTATGACTTCATTGCAGCATCTCATCTCGCGTCAGTCGGAAGCTTTAGGGTAGAATAGCTGCTGTATTGTGGGTTGAGAGCACGGCGTTTTTGTCTTGTTGCCCGAAGTCACGCATACTGGAGACTGAGTATGCTATAGGTTATGCACTTCGCCGAAAACATGGTTCCTCTACCAGTGAGGTGATCTCATCCTTGCTGCAAGTGAACGCCTTTGTGGAGGAATGATTTTCCTGGAAGATTCTTTTCTCTAAATTCTCCATATCGACTGTGATTGTATAGCCTGTCCCCTGCAATTGTAAGGCCAGGGCAGTAGCCGTTAGTTTATTCTTATTCTCCAGTCCTACCCTCAGAACTTGATCAATGTAGTTTTCGATCTTGAGAGTTCTTGCTTCCCAGTCAAGCAACCCGTCCCTCGCATATCGCACTCGATTGCCGTTGGTTCTGTTCACAATCTCAACCTCGGGTATCGCACGATTCTCATCGACGGGAAGGAATTCCGCAGCAGCGGTAAAAGTTGGTTGACCCACTGGCGTGAATATGAGGCTGACCGAGCCACGTGGCTCACCGTCTAACAAAACGAGGACAGTGTCGTCTGCTAGCTTATGCTGAACAAGAACTGAGCCGCGTTCCATGTTCATTGCCAACCGGGGAAATTGTACTAGTGTCTGACTGCGAAGTAAGAGTCCATACGACGGAACTTGCCGTTTATCTAGAGCTTCTTGTATCTCCGTGCGCAATATGTCCTTACCTGTTTGGCTAGAGAGATGGTTTGCCAAGCTTAACGCACCGTCGACAAGGGCATCAGTCCAGTCTTTGTCGATGTGGAACAATCGCAGAGACTCAGATGGTAAATGTGAAGTGTCGGATACCAGGTAGTGCGCTGGTATACCATTGAGAAACAGACGGTCAAACATCCATTCTTTGACGATTTCCAAGTCTGTTTTCTCGGGCATAACAAGATGTAAGTGAATGAGAGGAGCTCCAAGGCCGTCCATCAAACCGGACAGGCCAGCGATTACTTCATGCCTAGAGATGGTTCTTCCCGAAAGCTCTGCCTTTGGGCCTTGAGCCTGAAGCCTTCTACGTAGCCTCCAGAGTGCCGTCGTGAACTTACCGTCTTCCAGCGCCAAGCTCTTGCCCAGCTGCCAAGCCGTGGCATACGAGGTATCAATGAGGTTCAGATCTGGATCGTGGATCTGTAAATCAGTGCCGGACTTGGCAGCACCCTTGTTCAAAGGATGCGGCACCCGTCTTGGCACGAGTGGGCCGCGGTAAATAGCGACTGCTTCCTCGCCCGTCTGGGTTCGGTGACGAACCAGAGTGTAACCATCAGGAATGCCCTTGTTGGACTTTCCGCGCCCGGATCCGAGCATCGATGAGTTTAGATTCGTCAAAGACGTGCCAAGATCTACCGTGTTTGGCGGCATGGCATTGTAGGACCAACTGTACAGACTCACCAAGGCAACCCGGTCTTTGCCGTCTAACGAATTGACAGGCCGTCCGCGAATACCCTGTAACGAGACCAGGTGCGCGAACACGGGAGTAGGATTCTCGATACCGCCAGGCCCTAGCCGGTGAGAGATAACAACGCTGGAATTAACAAGATTATTCTCGTCGTCCTTTTGCACATGCGACATGAAGCGAAAAGGTGAATTCGTCGTGAATAGACCCTTGAACAGATCACTGCGAATAGTAATAACGCTAGTCTTTGTTCCAGCATCCTTATCGTTATCTGGGTTGGGTATAAGGTTGACTAGTGCCGTACCGTTAATAGAACCAAGATCGCCAACAGAAATATCCCAGCCAAATGTGCCGTTTATCTTAGCCTCCGCATTCCCGAAAAATGAGCTCTGCTCTTGTGGTTGAAGCTCAAGCTCATCGCGAGTAAAGACGATCAAAGCAAACCAAGGTACCCCAGGGTCTGAATTATCGTTGGCGGCTCTGTGAGCCCATGGTAGCTCTGAATCTCGAAAGACGACATGTGGGAGTGTCCCAAACGAAGGCGCTGTTTGATCCGGTACTGGGAATACGGAAACAATATCTGCAGATCCATCATCTGCAACGCTCAGGGACCATTGCACTGGGACAGCTTCAACCTTATCTTCCGCGGACAGGGAATGTTGACGATCTTCCAGGGATGCTGCGATGGTCTTGCCTACTTCCACGTTGTACTTGCCGGCCTCCAAAGAATTTGACATGATGGTTATCTCCTCACCGCTGGACAAAATGGGCAAAGACGAGGCTTTCTAGTTGAAGAAGTGTCTCGATTAAATGTCTTGGACCCTGCGGAACTTCCCATTTTGTGGCTGGCGGAGAAGCAAGGATTTGTTGAGGCTATTGTGAGATATGACAGGGGTCACGGTCTAGAATTGTCTGGTCTCACCTGGTTTCTCATGACTCGATCTGAACTTCTCATCTCTCAATGGTGATTATTTTTTGATTCAGGAGAAATCGCTGGACCAATGGCAGTCCATTGATTCCACCTGCTTACAATGGGCAGCGCAATTGGTTCAGAAGACCTAGAGCGGAATATCTCCGCATCAGGACGGGAATTCCCCGGACTCAGTATAACAACGAAACCAACCCTAGGTATATCCGCCAAGGCATAGATAAGATTTAATATTAAAAAGAGCTTTAATTATTAAAGTCACATTACCGGTAATAAGCAAGTAAGATTTTGTTTGCACTAATGTGTCTACTAGAAAAGATGAAGCCAATTACGCGGATGATGGAAAAAGCAGGAGGATGATGTTGGTCGTGCCTTGAAAGACCATCGAGATGAATGGTAGAGATAACTTGCGAGTCAATTTACTAAACTGCGCCGTATGACTTAACAGGCAACATGGTCTCCTTAAACGGAGGATTTAATCGGAGGTTCCAAAAAGCGATGGTCTGTTCAGCGAGCAGTACAGAGAGGTCTGTGGTGGGGTACAACGGACTATTCGCTACTGTATCATATTCTAGTAGTGGCTGTTGCATTTGTCTTATATATTAAGCTACAAATTGCCATTCTCGATGTGGTGCGAACCTATACGTGATTAAAAGCTTTCAATATGTATATTCACAAAGGCGCACTTAGCAAGTAATAATCTCCAAATGAAAAATCTAAGTGGCTGGTTCACTTTGAGGCCCGAAACATTACGTGGAAAAGCATACGTGAAACATTTGCAATACTTGATGGTATGATGCTAAGCACACACTTGCACAGTGCTCAAAGCATGCGAATTTGCGATGCAGGGATACATACCCCGTTTATTGACCCTGTGAGCCAATAGGAACAGTTTCTTGATGCCATTAATAGAGCATACCGATGCAAGGATGATATGCCACACTGTAGCCGAGCCGCTGAGTACATGGTCAATGTCACGAATCAGGCTGTGCTTTTCGCAATCACAAAGACGCAAGGCATTTCTCAAGGCATTTCTCAGGGCATTTCTGGTCAATTTCCCCTCGTAAACAAATCTTTCGCCGTCAAAAGCTCACGTTGATTCGTATCTCAACATTCTCCTCCTCGCCCGCTTCTGTTAGACCGTGAACAGCCAACATCAGCAAGCATGGAGGCCATCGGCGCTAGTGCCAGCATACTCACATTTTTGACAGTGGCAGTTTCTATTTCCAATACCTTGTCAGCAATCAAAGACGGTCCAGAAATTATTGGGTTTCTTAACGACGAGATTTTTCAGCTGAAGACTATTCTTGAAAGACTACGACAAGTGGCTCCATCGATAGCCGGATCCGCCGACAGACTAGAGCTTCGACAGTTAGTGGAAAGATGCAAAGATCAACTGGTCGACTTTGAAGCCAAACTTCGGCAGCTCGATGTCTCGGGAGCTGACGGACGAAGAGGTCGGCTATGGCGAAAGCTCAAGATCTGCCTTGCAGATAAAGAGCTTGATCAGATCCGCCATGTGGTCAGGGGACATTTGCACCGACTTAAATTCCACCTCGTCATCGTCCAGGCACGGCAACAAACTCTATCAACGGAAACTGTCCAAGAGATGATCCTAACAGACATACTTCCGCCTCTCCAACAGATTCAGCAAGACATGGCAGCAATTAAAGTGTCACAAGCATCTGTTACGATGATGCAAGTCGACTCATCGGGCATGTCAAAAAGGGTTATGGAACTGGACGATACACAGTCACATACCTCACACCAGGCTGCTTTAGACGATGCTATCGCTCGATTGATGAAACTGCTCGAAAGGAGGCCATGTGTTGTGGAGTTTGACGACTCGAAGGAAATAATCGAAGACCTGGAAAGGCTATTACAGTTTGTCCAAGATGAAGTATTCTCTGACAAGAGGGGAGGAGGGGATGGAGAAAAAGGTGAAGACGTGTCAAGCGAGGTGAAGCTTTTTACACATCTGGTTCTATCAGCCCCGACTTTGGGAATCAATCAAAATGGTAAGTCTATCTGCCGAGCGGTGTACCTGCGGCTAATTTGAGCAGAGCGCAGGGGCTCCCTCGAGGCTACAGACTCACGAATCGCGGTCTTTCAAGAGAGAAAGCGAAAGGAGCTACATACCAATGACGCTGTTATTACGGTCGCGACAACGAAACGACGTGAGAAACTACTTTCCATATCGAAAGACGCTCCGTTAAATGAGTTGTATGGCAGGGGGTTTCGTGGAAGTCTAACCTTGAAGAACAAGACCAAGAAGAAGATGGTGACGTTATCTGTTCAACAGAGTCAGCTCCTATTCGATCGTTTCACAAGTCTATTGCCACGGGTGATAGTCTGCAGTATTTTACCGAATGACTCACCTGTTTTCAAGGCTGCATCAAATGGATCAGTTGAAGACCTGATGAGATTAATCATTGGAAACAAGGCTAGCCTCCATGACCATGATGAGGACGGATGGTCTTTACTGCATGTAAGCATTCAATATGGCCTGAGTTACTATCCTTTACGCAGCTAACTCTGTAACCCAGCACGCAGTTGGTAATCTTCCAACTTTTAGGTTTCTCATCGAGGAGGGTTTAGATGTCACTGAGATTGCAGACGACAAAAGCACATGGTTTGAGGGACAAACGTATACTCCCAAAGGCGTGATCAAGTTGAACTTAGACTAATTTATCATGGATATAGGGATCCTTTGACCATAGCGCATGAGAATGGTCACGATACTAAGTCCTTAGAAATTCTCTTACATGCTGGTGCTGACCCTACTATAAAGTTAGAAGGGCATCCCATATTAGTCAATTACATGACTGGCGTGGGCGATATAAAGGTGAGAAGCCCCTTTTCACTATTTGGAACGAGCTAACTGGTAGGACACATAGGCCAGAAACTTTCTACACAAAGCTTTATCCGTCAGCCCATTTGTGTTTCCAGGCACTCCAGCCGAAAGTGGAAACCTAATACCGAGCTTTTGTCATACATGGACATCGATTCCAGGGGAGGAATTCATTCCGGAACAGGAGCGAAAGACATTGGATCTTTTCATCAGTCATGGCTATGAGTTCCAACGTGATCATGGGAACCACAGCTTGCATATGTTCTTTGCAAGCCGCAGAAGATCATTCTCAAAGGTCCTAGAACGACGGGATCTTGTGGCATACCTTATATCAAGAGGTGCAGACCCCTGTAGTCTCGATTACGATGGGGCTTCACCTTCGTATCGGGCAAATGGAAGCATGTGTATGCCCTGCTCCATATCTCAATCCTCTTTAATGGGAGATCTATGGGACAGTGTTCTGGACATTCTTGGTTGTGATATTGCAACCTTCCGGCAACATTACCCGCGAATAGCAAGTTATAAAAACGGTTATACTCGGGAAACATTCGAACAGCTCTGGAGTGGCAGGGAAGATCGCTGCCCATACTGGAACGATGAGCCTTGGCCGAAGTTTTTGGATCAAGAGGCGCAGTTAGACTTTGAGTCAGAACTGGGCCGGGGCTTGTGCAGATGGTGTGAGCCTTGCTTTCGCAAACGTGGGTCTTGTAACCGTTGTGGAGTATGTCTTTTGGTCTTCCGGTACTCGTGTGATGAGAATTTGGACCCTGATCATGAACACGATGACGATTGTCCACGTAGCCGAGTTGGGTATCTGGAGCGGTATGGAAACTGTGATCACCTTTATTTCAGAGCGAAGGTTGATTCGGAGCCAGACTCGGACGACGAGATGTCTTATTACTCTGACTCTTCGTCATTTGGCGACGACTCTGGGAGCGAGATATCCCAGTCTCATGAGAGGGAGACTGAATGTTGCAATCGTGGATTCGAGGAGATCTCTTCAGATGATGACTCAGTTGGTGGAGCTGAGTTATAGATTTGAACGGGAAGCAGGTGTTAGTTAGCCTCAACCATGTTTGTTGAGATTTTCCAATAAGCTTCCCTATCATAGCGATTACTTCAAGGCCTTCCTGGAGACAGAGCACCTAGAGATGGACCAGATAAGCGTGACTGCCGGTGAGGCAGATGCCTTTGTTTTCTATAGCTATCCTTATCTACCATAGTTAGATGTGTGGAATCATCTGTAGCCATGAAGGTGTCCAATAAGCTCCTATCGGAAGCTCCCTCAAGCTTATAAAGGATTCGAAAACAAGGAAACCCCGTGAAAGACCATATCCAATAAAAATAACATGCGTTGGAAATTTATAAACCGTTGCCCATGAGTCGTGTGCAATCGATTCGTACTTGAGGTACCTTACGGAAATGCCAAGGCCAATGAGAGATATCAGCAGGAATACTGGCATCGAGACGATGATGTCAATCGAAGCAATCTTCCATAAGAGGCTCTCGAGCTCGGTGGGAAATGATCTTTTCGATGATCCGAGATGAATACCGCCATAAAGGCCTGGTAGTACTAGTATCAGAACTAGGAGAATAGGGTTATTGAGGATGAACGCGAGAATCTGGTCTGGGTCGATTCGACTTTCTTCTGAATATTGGAAATTTCCTGCAGATCTGAGGAAAGAATTGTGAAAGTTTTGATCGGGATATCGAGCTCGTTGATGGCCGTCGTGAAAAGGTTGAGGTTCTTGGATTCGCCCATCGAGGCTCTCAACTGCTCGAATAACATGATTCAATCGCTGAATATCCTCTGCGCAGAGATCAACAGTCGGGGGAACTGGTTCAGCCTGAACCCATTCTGTAATCCAAATGTTGCTTGGAATGTCCCAAGGATCGTCGTATCTATGTTCATCATACCATGATGGAAGTACCTTTCGCTGAATTGTCTGGGTTTCCCAGGTTGCAGATCTGGCAACGACTCCGAGACCTGAAGGGAGAATCTCACCAGTTTTCAACATCAGCCGATTTCCCTCGTCGCTAACGAGCGTGACGTTCTGGACCAGGCCTGTGCTATCTTTAAGATACTTGCGTCGAGTCGAATCGGTCGAGTGTATCCAGACCAGCGCCGGCTGCTCTTCTATATAACGATTTTCGTTTGGTAGTGGCTTGGGGTAGAGAATGTACTCCTCGCTCTTGTTCCAGTAAAACTGTTCCTGGACCATGAGGGCAATAATGTCTTCGAATCTAGCTGTGTCTACCAATTCAGGATCTAGCATGTCCTTTGGTTTCTAATATGGAATAGTCAGATACCAAAATCTCCTGAGTGAGAGCGTCATATCTTACCTTAATCCAAAATAAGAACATGGTGATAGCACATATAACATGCACCATGGTATGTATTTCCAAGAGTGAAATTGGAAGTCCGTACGCAAAGCGCACAATGCATTGAGTCGCCATCCAAGTGACCTGTGTCATAACAAGAACCTTTTGTAGAGTATCCGCCTTGCTTTTGTCATTTATCTTGGAGCGTGGTATGGGCAGAAAGTGGCCCATTCTTGCTAGTTGGAGAACACCGTTTACTGAGAGCCGTAATGTACCAGACTGTAAGGTCCCTCTAACTGCACAGTGTCCCGTAAAGTGTTCGAACTTGCTTACGTCGACCTCAAGTCCACCCATAATAACGAAGAATCCATATCTGATATCAAAACACGGGTCCTAGGAAAGTCAGTCAATGGTGCAAGGAACTCGGGAGACCTTTCAAGTTCTGACTTCGCTATTAGTTTGCTCATCCGAGTCGCTCAACATGACGCCGCTGGCACCATCGGGCTGGTGCTGCTGCCGCCATAAACGCGTCAGCTCTTTAGATAAATGTCGCGCCTCAAGAAACTGTGACGACGCAAGGTACAGGACAATTTCCGGTGCCACGAGACCGATAATAACCCATTTGAGCTTTTCTCGAAACATGGGGAAAGCTCTTGTATCGCCAGGGACGTTGAGATGAAGTGCTGTGTAAAGGCAGGCGATCAGAGTAATGATACAACTCCAGAGAATTGTCATGGTGCCGCGGATCTCTGGACTTCCGACAAAAGACGGAGCTGGAATGGTGCGGAGTTTGGTGCGGTCGTCGAGTCTTAGGTACCTGAAGACTTGCTCCTGCACGGTGTGCAGGCCATCATCTTGATGCCACGCATCACTGACGTTCGAGGGCATTATGAAAGAATCTGAAGGAAATCCAAGTTGAGGCAAAA
The DNA here is from genome assembly GCA_030772735.1 of Fusarium sp. MBC 181. NCBI lineage: Eukaryota > Fungi > Ascomycota > Sordariomycetes > Hypocreales > Nectriaceae > Fusarium > Fusarium sp. MBC 181. The sequence goes on along the minus strand of JAPHDB010000103.1, from coordinate 56,248 downwards.
AAGAAGAAAAGGGACACGCAGCCTGATTTTCAATGAGGGGGTTAGGCGCTTTGCTTCTTACACGCAGCCCTGTCTCGCGCTATGTAAGCCACATATTGATTTTTTGCTGCAGTGGCCTTCCAGCCCCAAGCCTCGCCGCCTATAATAGCTCAGAGTGACATTTATCGGCCTTTGACCAATTGCTAAGAGGTGTGCTAAACGTAAGACATTGGTCCAGACCTCGTTTTTCTTATTATCTCAAATATGCATGCCTCTAGAGAACATCAGTTGTGTGCACTCTAGCCGCCGGAAATGTTCACGTGAAATGGAAACGGGCGACACGCAACACATCTCCTGGAGGGATTACTTCCATACATAAGGCTATGGTCCCAGTTGAAGTAGTTCAAGTTCGGCTCAGCATCGTCAGAGTTCATAATGACATCAGTGAACAGCTTTAGCTGCATAAGAATAAGGCTAAATGCTGCTATTATTAATTCTGGGAAATGCATTCTAACGATAGTTTACTTGGGGGAGCTTAGTTATAGATTTAAAGGGAAATTAGATGCTATAAGGACAAGACGAGGCTTGCGGAGGTACAGGAATGACTATAGAGTACTGGCAAACAACACTACAATGGAACGAGTATATGTGCGCGACGATAAATATTGGCTCAGTTACATATAAGTCAACTTACTACTTCCATTCTGGTACCAAGTCGCGTAAATCATAACTTTAAAGGTCATTGGCAAAGAAGACAGGCTTCGCCGGATGACGGTTAACCCTGAGACTCAGCTGGTCAGGTCGCGCATAGTGTCCCACAATATCCAGATTCTGCTTAGCCTTGTATTTCTCACCCAAGTCAACATCAGCATACAAAATACCCTCGACACTCGGATCCAGAGCTTTCACCAGTTCCTTGCCAAAAGGCGAGAAGATCATAGTAAAGCCACCGCCGCCGTTCTTAGTGTAGTCAAAGCCTTTAAGGTTAGCTTTCTCAATGTTCTCCTCTGTCAGAATCTGGCTGGATAAAATGACGAAGCAGGCGCCTTCCATTGATAGGATGTGGGAGAAGGCCTTGCAGCATTCGGGCGTGATGTGATGGGGCCAGTCTTCACCGAGGGATGGGAAGAGGGATGGCCAGCTGGAGACGTGGATGTCGACGTCCTGTGAGTATTCGTAGTAGCGAAGGAGGGGTTGTGTGTGCTCCCAGCAGTTGAGACCTGCAACCTTTCCAAACTTGGTTTGTACCACGTTGTCCAAGGATTCACCTTGTCCGTCACCGTAGATAGCACGCTCGACATGAGTCGGCTTGATCTTTCGACGGTGAAGAACAATCGTTCCGGTTTCATCAATGAAAGACTGGTGGTGTCAGGATGAAATACGATAGATATGTGGAAGAATTGGGGCTAACCTGGGCAATGTAAAGTGTTCCCTTGTACCTCTCACTATATCCCAATACAACAAAAACACCAGCCTCACGGACAGCCGCTCTGATCTGGTCCATCTCTGGAGACTCCTTCTCCAGAGAGTTCTTGAAGTACTCGTTGATCCATGGCGCGTTATCAACAGGGGAGTTGGCCCAAATACTCCTAACAATGAATAAGCTGATCTGCCCATGTGGCTAGGCAAAGGACTTACCACGGGTAACCGGGAATGAAGACTTCGGGGAACCCAATTATGTTAGCACCATTGCTAGCGGCATCTTGAATGAGGCGAATGGATTTATCGACTCCACCCTGGAGATCTTGCCAGACCGGTTCGGCTTGGATGGCGGCAACCTTTACAGTCTTGGACATTTTAGCGTACTGGGAAGTTTCAGTCTTAAAATTTGTAAGATATAAGATTTGATCTGTTTTATTTTTGCTTCGACGACATGATGTATTATATATCTTGCGAGCACTGAGAACTGCCGGCATATCATACCTGCAAGGAAATAAGAGGGGTATGACCGGATATCAGATAACCACACAATGAGCAGCTGCAAGATATAACCCCTCTTTATCAGCTTACTGTTACATTCACGTTGTGCCCACGCTCGAGGTTATCCGTTCGACATATCTCTACCTTCAAGCCTAGTGTAACCCAGTCTATATATAATCACACCTTTAAATATACTAAGCATAATGTTTAATCTCAATTTGGCAATCATCATAATGACTCATGGATTCTCAATACGAACGGTTGAATAAGGACCTATGGAATAGTTCCCATATCCATAATTATGTGGAGTTAAACGCGGTCTCGGGCTATTTAAGAACCCCGGCCTAGCACTTGGGTCGGTCAACTTCTACGTAGAGGAATCCGATGCGAAAATTCAACTATAGTATAAATGATGACAAAGAACACTATCATGATACCGTGTCGTCTCACTTCTCAACCATTACAGAGACTCAGTATCTCCTTTCAATGCAGACCGACACGGGTTCCATTTTAGGCGGCACCCAGCCTGCCGTTTTGTGCATCCTCACCCTGCTTTCACTATACATCCTGAAATATCTTTTGGTTGACAGTACTGGAAAATACCCGATCCTGAACCCTAAGAAACCTTTCGAGTTCTCAAACAATCGCGTCGTTCGTGACTTTATCAAGAACAGCAAACATCTTCTCGCGAAAGGTAGATCACTTTACAATGACAAGCCATACGAAGCGTATACGGATTGGGGTAAGGTCGTCGTCATCCCGCCTCACTTTGTCGAGTTTTTGAAGAACAACCGGCAACTCGAATTTATGGAGACTGCTAAAGATGTAAGTTTGTTCATACCACCTCTTTTCTCTTTATGCTGGTTTATTCTCTGTCGCCAATTCTTCTGGCGATAGAAGCATGCCTTAAGATACGATATGTATCGATGCGTTGTTGGAAGTTTGTGGCTGATTTGTGGTAGGACATTCATGGGTATATACCTGGCTTCGAGCCAGGTGCTCCACCTATCGATGTAACACCAGTGGTGAATAAGTACTTGACAAGAGCTCTGGCTAAGCTAAACGCACCTCTATCCGAAGAGGCGTCTTTGACGTTACATGATGTTATTGGTGAATCAACGGAATGGCATGAGTTCGAGCCCCAGCGGGAAATCATCCGAATTGTTTCACGAATGTCTTCTCGGGTCTTTATGGGTGAAGAGCTCTGTCGCGACGAAGGGTGGCTGAAAGCCTCAAGCGACTACACGGTACAATGGTTTATGGCAGGCGAGGAATTACGTTATTATCCTCGGTGGCTTCGACCCTACATTCACTGGTTCTTACCATCATGCCAAGCAGTACGTGGAAAACTAGATAAGGCTCGCAAATTTCTCCAGCCCCATATTGATCGTCGACATACCGCCAAACAAGAGGCCATCAAGGAGGGCAGAAAGGTTCCATTCGATGACTCAATCGAGTGGTTTGAGAAGGAATACCCAGGAAAAGCAGATCCAGCGAGGGACCAAATCGGACTTTCACTAGTTGCAATCCACACCACAACCGATTTACTTACCGAAACACTTTTCAACATTGCACTTCATCCCGAACTTCTTACGCCGCTGCGGGAAGAGATAATTGGAGCTCTTCGCACAGATGGAATGAAAAAGACGTCTCTGTACAACATGAAGCTCCTCGATAGCGTTATCAAGGAATCACAAAGATTGCGACCGGTTCTTCTAGGTAACTACCTTCCTTCTTCAGTATGCTTCCTTCCTTACCTTTCTCTAGGTGTGTTCAGGCGAACAGCTCTTACCGATATCACTCTTCCCAACGGCGACGTTATCAAGAAAGGCACCAAGATCGTCTGCGATACGACTCATCAATGGAATACCGATTACTACGAAGATGCGTTGAATTTCGATGCATACCGCTTTGCGCGAATGCGCGACACGCCGGGTCAAGACAAGCAGGCACACTTGGTCAGTACAAGCCGCGATATGCTGGGATTTGGGCATGGCGTACATTCGTGTCCTGGAAGGTTCTTTGCTGCCAATGAAATCAAGGTCGCGCTTTGCCATATGCTACTCAAGTATGACTGGAAGCTGCCTGAGGGTGTAGTACCAGAATCATCGTGGTTTGGGATGGCGTTGTCTGGTGACCAGAAGGCGAAGTTACTTGTCAGGAGACGGTGTGAGGAATTGGATATCGATAGTCTAGAGAGAGAGTAGTTAATCTATTTCTTGTGTACAGCACACAGCCGGCGGAGGACCGCAACTAAAACATATGTCTAGTAGCTATATAGTGAGAACGATGTACAAAACTTTCATACCGTCCTCTTTATTGTTCATTGACTGGTCGTCTTCTTTCACAGTTGCCTCTCTTTTACATATGACCCAATTGGCACAACATAAGAAAAGTTTACGACATCCGTCACATAACCACGAGGGTAATTGCAAGCCCTGACATTCTGTCTCGATTTCCCATCTCTGAATCTCGGGCTATCGGTGGCTGCTAGAGTCCGAAGATACAACATTGAATATGGCGATCAGTACCAGTTTCGGAGCCGGGTTGGAGCTAGGTGGCCGAGCATAGGCCAGCCCTATTTCCTTCGTATGGTATAAATTCTAATTCTTTATTGTGACTGCGGCGACATAGAACATTATGTATCTTTCAAGCATTCGATATGGCATCTGGAGAAGTTTTTTCCGGGGGTGCAGATGATAAAGAGGGGCTTGTCCGGATATCAAATAACCACAAGAAAAGGGGCCATAAATCATAAGCCCCTCTTCAATCCCAGCTTACTGTTACATTCACGTCTCAAAAAAGATAAGCCTCGACATTCTGATGCCTGATGTGCGAGGCATCCACCGCGTGTCCATTACCTCCATCAGATATAAATACATCCTCACTCCCAGTAACTATCAAAACCAGTTCCAATCACACCAATCCTTTCTTACTGAAAGATGTCGAAAGAATTGTCTCCGAAAGCCTGTTCATAAGCCCACGACTCAAAGATATCATCAAGCGAAATTCCCTGCGTCAATCCCAGATCATCCTGCTGCTGAGGAAGAATAGGCAGGTCATCCATCTCATATCTCTCAAACTGCAAACGACACTCCTCGGTGATTTCCTGCGCCAGGCCATGAGCCCAGATATCAATCTGCCACTCAGCAGCGAGTGATCGGATGGCGCGGATGGATCGATTGGCCCAATTCCACATCAGATTCATCTCATACAGCGATGTGATGCAGATGTTGAGACATCTCAAGGCTTCACTCCTCCCAATGTCTCCCGAGGCCTTCATGTGGAGCAGAAGGATAATTGATGCTGTGAAGGTTGGGTGCACTGCTGAGATTGGAATACATCGCTGAAGTTGTAAGCTTCACAAGCTAAGATGTTCGTATCTTGGGCACACATACATTTGTGTAGTTCTTCCTGAAGATTTGCAAGATTCTTGCGGTTCTAAGTGCTGAGTCTTTGACCGACTTTGAGTGAATGTCACCACCCAGGGGATCATACGGGATTCCTCCTTTCTTGGCAGGGTTGAGAAGTTGAAAGAATGGTCGATGAAGCAGTAGTATTGTGTGGTGATACTGCAAACTGTGATAACATGTTAATGTGAATAGCATGGTAGGATAGTTGACGTACTGGAGTTGATAGACATAGGGAGGAGAGACCTGTAGACTGGAAGGTGAGATCTTGAAGCTCTTGGGTAGCCGATCATGGAGTGCTACAGCGTCCAGGTGGGCTTTCATCACGCGCTCTTCCCTCTCTTTGCCTGTCCATGCATATCGCTGAGCATATCTATACTTGGTAAGCTTGAGCCATAACCTTCACAATTAGATGACCTTACAACTGGTCGATTACCTCGGCCGTGACCGTCAAGATTTCGCAGAGATACCGTGCGTTCTCAGTGATATGAGGGCTGGCGTGGGGGCTCGAAATCTTCACCTGGAAGTCCGTTAACAAAGGACTCCATGGTGTCTGTCCATGTGGCTTTGTTGTCATGATGTTGTATTCCTGAATACTGGCAGGTCTCCCCATTCCAATACAAAAGAGTCTGTGCTTGTCAGTAAACGTAACGTATAGAGTATCTTGACTGGGTCCTTACTTGTCTAAAACGTATATACCCCAGAAGGTGACGTTCCTCGCTTCGACATCATCTTTGGTAATGAAGCCATTGGCCTCGTATGATGAACAATCGCAATGGAGTCCTAGATTCATGGCCATTCGCGTAGCCATTCCAATATAGATGAACCCAAGACCTTCGTTGTCGATGGAAGCCCAGTAAAGGCCGAGTAAACCTGCAGCTTGAACCGTCGTATAGGTCGGAGCTTCGTACTCATGATGCAGGATAGTCCTAGCTTGAGCAGCAAACGCCTCTCCTGCGGTGTTTGCATCATCTGGGTCACTTCTCAACTCGGGCCTCGTTGAGTACCTCGAAGCAAAGGCCAGAATGGTATAAAGAAGCAGTGGAGTGCAGTATCGCTCAGCTTTGTCCACATAGAGGTCTCGGACGAAGAGCTCTCTTGGGACAATATACTGCCAGCAGTTCTGCCACTTCCAGTATAGAGCGAGGAGATGATCTCGAAGCTCATCGGAGGGTTCGTAGAAGCCAGGCATTGCCCGAGCTGCTTCGATACCTCGTCTTCTAGCTTGGACCGATGAAGGGACTTTAATGGCCTGGTTCTGCATGATGGAGAAGTTACTGGATTCACCGAAGTAGCGCAACTCGCCAGTGTCTCCCAGGGTGAAGCATCCAAGTGCATTTGCCAGTTCATCCATATCGTCCCCGGGTGGCTCGACAGGTTCAGGAATGGGTGGGTTCACGACCGCAGGGGCTGGTTCTTCTTGGATAGGTGCATCATTCTCAACAGAGTCTGGTGGTGACTCGGGATGTCTGTTGCCCTGCTGAGCCAGTTGCTTTTCCAAGCTTTGGACTCGAGCTTCCAGAGCGAGGATGTAAGCATTGCTGTGGCGTCTGAAAGATCACTATTAGATTTAATTCAGGTTCAAGTGCAAGGCATACCCACTTCCTGTTGCTTTCAGCTTGAGAATACTCACAGTCTTGCTGTCGATCACCGCAGGCGCTACACCGCGGCTGAGTTCCGTCGCACTAAACCGAGTCAGATTAGTCGAGTCAGAAAGCGGTGCTCCCATGGCTTGTGCGGGATACAGAGTGGATTATACGAGTAAAGCGCAATCCGTTCAATGGAGTCTTACCTTTGTCCTCTTGACTCTGCATCCATTGCAGGCTAGCGAAGCCCTCTTCCTAGGGTTCGGGTTCTGCGCCGGCGCTTGCTCACTGGATTTAGGAGGCATCTTGAAGTCAGTATGATTGAAAGAAGACGAACATATGATGAAAAGGATCAAAATAGCGAGTCGGGGAACTAGGAGAAAGGGGCCGCTTTGGCTTATCAGCTTTTTTGAACATTGAAGACTTAGGGTTCAAGACTAGTACTGAATAGGCAATGATCGCGGTCTAGGCCCCTCGTCTCTGTTCCCTGATTCAGAGTAGAACTGTCATAGCGCAAAGAATGAGGCGATCGCTGCCGCGACAAGCGCCCTTGTTCCAGCTGGAATGCGGGAGTAGATCATCACGCAAGACTCTAGTCAATGAAATACCGAGATGAATCACGAAAATAATATTTATTTCTACTATATAGCGAAAGGGTAAACTACAGTGATTGACAACTGAATAGAAACTGATTTATAACTTTGTACATAAAACCAACTGCCGTAGCATGCAACTGATAACCTGCAGGGGGTGGATCAATCGTTACAAGGCTATTCGTTGCAACCTTGGGTTCGCGCATTGCAAACGTCTGGTTGACCGGTGGGATAAGACGGTTCCTTTTGTGGGTAAAAGCTATTGAATCAACATAACATACGCTATTCAAGCCGTTTTCTCGATGGATTAAGTCCGCAAATAAATAAAACAAAGTAAAATGTAAACAGAAACCGAGACATCAGAGCAATTATCTCTCATGTTGTAGACTTTCTGCGACTGCATTCTGTCCTGTTCGAGTTGAAGGTTGTTGGTTGCTACAGGGTTGGTTAATCTGATACATCAGAAACCAATTTTAGTTCCATCCAATAGTTGGAGATTTACCCCGCAACGCGCCTGGATAACTGTTACCCGGATCCTCAGAGCGGGTCAATGTCTGCATTGAGGTTAGTCCAATATCCCGTTGTCTGGCTTGCTGCGCCGTATGAAATGATAACTCCCGGGATTCTTACGCGTCATCAGGGTCACAACTCCGATAACTGTTATCTAATAGGTAGTGAATATTGAACTCCAGGCCAGGGAGAGGCATATTTGGAACAGTCACGACTCGAATTGAGAATTGTGACCCTAGGAGAACGGTCCTAAATTTACAGATGTAGCTGATTCCACCTTGAACAATTGACCAACACAACGTTTCGAAGCCCCGTGGTCTTCTCAATATCCCATCTACTTAACATTGGTCCCATAACTCTTCAGACGTTTGAAGCTATGCTGTAGAAATAGACACGACATTAAGGATCGAAATGTTCTCAAACTGTACTCTGTGGTAGAGCTCGGCCGGGTTACATGTATCGGGACGTTTTGGGAAGACTTGACGCTGAAGTCGCAGCCCTATGTTTTGGAACTCCAAGATGGGCCTTTTCATTGCTATCACTTCACTTCGTCTTCCATCGAGCGTGACAAGATGAATCTATATGACCCGGTAGAGTAAGGTTCGAGCGATTTCAACATATGCTGGAATATAAATATGGGAACCGTGGTCACTTTGGGATATCTTTACTCATTTTGGTACCATTCATACTTTTCCAAAACATAAATGGTGGAATAAACGGTTCACAGGGTCTTTGTTGAGGGGATTGCCTGTTGGAATCGGGCATCCGAAGCCAGGACAGGACGTGACGTCGATGACGCATCCAATCGAAGTCTTGGGTGGTTGTGACTTGTGAGTCACAGTCGTTATTAGATTGCTGTTTATACTCCCGATGTCGCTTTGAGTACGTCTGCCCGACCTTGAATGGCGCAAACCTTCTTATGAGAGGTAGGTCAAACACTAAAATCAGGTCTTGTGTAAGTATCGGAGTCAAGATGCTTGTAATTTGTAACTGATCATGGCAAGGCGATGCTTAATACCAAGGGACCAGCTGATGATGATACTTAGAGCGAGGCTTCTCTGCAAAGCCAAAGACATTCTCAACATGACGAGAGTGATACGGAGGCCTCATCTTGACCTTTCCATGGAGCAATAATGAGCCATTTGCCCCGGTATAAGCTTTTCCAAGAGGCTTAAACGCCTTGCTGTCCTCCACTATCAGACGAGATGAAGACGAATAAGGTTTTCTTTCCCAATTAGGTCACACAGTCATGACTCTGATGTGGACACAAAAGTCTTCCCTTTTTTCTTTTACCCCGCCCCTGGATCAGCTTTTTGCAAAGTATTAAATATTCCTCTTGCCCCCTTCCGTTCACTTTTTCTTCCTTCTACCAGCACCAAAGACTAGAGACTGACACGGTTCAAAGCAACCGTCACTAAAACAACCCGAATTTAAGACAATCCACACAAAACAACTCTTATTTGAACGATCAATCTTCCAGAACAGTCGTCTTCCTCATCACCTTCAATATGGAGTTCACGCTCTCACCGTCAGGCCACAATGGCGCGCAAGTCGTCACGAAACGGCGCCGGCGTGGAAGACCTTCCAAGCCCTCCTCGGCGGTGTTCCCCGATGATATCATTTACATGATTTGTCGGTATTTCTGCTCCCATTGCAACAACGAGTACCAACTTCCCTACGATCCCTTAACCGGCACAGAAAAGGCTCAAGACAGCGGAACTCTCTACAACCTCTGCCTCGTTTCAAGATCGTGTCGAGATATGGCCCAACCAGTTCTTTACCACTCCTTCCATCCTGATTGTTCGCCTCCCCGCAAGAGGAGACAAAAGTTCCAAGAAACCGTGGAAGCTTCGACTTGAACCGTTCCTTCGAACTATTGCTTTACGCCCCGATCTGGCAGGCTCCATCCAGACAGTTATCCTCCGAAATCTTGTGATTTACGGACTTGACTTTTATGGAAGCCGAGGAGCATTTGATTGTTGCGCGCGTGCCTTGGGAACCAGTCCTCGTGAGATCTACTACAAGGGGCATCATGCTTCAGCTCCTTCGGAAATCAGAGAGGCGTTCTTTCTGGGCACGCCGATCAGTATTCTTCCAGATGCGTTTACATTTGTTCCGAAATCGCGGGCGAGCTCTTGTCCGCCCTTGTGGCTTTGCTTCCTAAGCTCGAACACCTTGCAGTCGAAGAGGATTACCTGTGGGGAGGATGGCGATATAATGCCTCACCAATCACTCTCGATGCTCTAGGCGTCACGTTCATCCCGGTCAAGACAATCGAGATGGAGCGCCCGCTATATCATTTACTCAGTCGTTGCACTGAGCTTGACAGGTTGTTCACGAGTGGGATAGGCGAGTATCCAAAAATGCCAAACGTCAGGTATCTTCATCTGCGACGCAATAATCAGTTCAGTAAAGGCTCTCCGGACAGCTGCATAGCTGCCTGCAGCAGGAGGCTAACCACGCTTTACACGACCGATACGATCTGGGCTGTACTGTTCGCCGTCCTGGGTACTCATGACCCTATGGAGGAGGATTTGTATTGGCTCATCAAGTCGAAGCACAAGTTGCATCCAAACCTTGAGTCCATAAGAACTAATGTGGACGTTTACGACATGAAGAATCTTGTAAAGCTCCTTCATGATGTCGGTATCACCTTGGTGTGCCAAGCTAAGCGTGAAGTCATACACCAAGTCCTTGAGCTATAGAAGGGATGGCATGCTGGATGTGGATGGAGGAGTAGTCCGTAATTGCAATGCATCATTGGCGTAAACATTGAGGGGGTCACTGTTCAAGCTTGGTATCCTGCAATGACTCTGAATTGGAGAGACTGCAGTCAAAGGTGTAACAATCAGGCCTTGGGCGCTCGAGAGAGAAGATGGGGATTAGATAGATTTTATCTAAATCTTATCTATCAATTGTGGCGCCTTATCCACTGGTCTCACGTCATTACTGCCTGTTGATACCCTACCTGATCAGATCCAGCCAAGACAGACGGCTGAGCTGCTTCAGATCTTTTCTGCTGGACGAGATACCTTTGTAAACCTACCCAGCTGTGCAAGGATACGGATACCGACAAGAGCCAAGGACAGCCCCTCTTCCAACCCCGTTCGAGGCGCGGCATGCGCCTGAGCGTTACCTTGGCGTGGCGTATATTGACTACCTCAAAGGCTCGGCTTGAAAATGACAAGGAATTGTTACACAAGACAACACAGCAGTCCATCTGAACGGGCTTTCTCTCGATTTCCAGGGTAAAGTCTGATGTCTGAATCGAAACGCTACGTTTTGAAACTTGAGGCTTGGTCCACTTACTGGTATCGCTTCACCTGGTCTTGGAGTGATGTTGACATATACTGGAAGGTAACTGGAAAAAACGTGGTAACCCATAGTTTATTTGTCAAGTGCTGTTGTTACGAACGGTTTATCCAGGCAACAATGGTAGTGTGTCTGGTTCTCATAATTCTCAAAGTGTGTAGCTTTTTGCAAGCGAAAGCTTTTTGTACGTGATAGCTCAATCAATTAATGGTACGCTATCGGAACCAGGGTTTTGGGTTAAGCTTTTAACTGCATGTTGTTAAGCTTTTCCTTGATATACTTGCGTTTTTAAAGTATCACGAGTCCAATCCTTGCACCAAAGCTTCACACGTATCAGGGGTCTCACCTGAAGCAAAAGCTCGTCACGATGGACGCTCTGATATAAGCTTTTCAAAAGTAATAAAATCTTGCTTCCTCATCATTCTTTGCTTTGCTAACTTCTCTTCTTCCATCACAGTCATCTTCACTCATCGCTACCAAAATGGTCGTAACGCGCAGTGGAAAGTCTACCGCTGCCGTGATAGCGAAAGTCCCACCAGAGATTCTTTTCAACATCTTCCAGTACTTCTGCTCCCATTGCTGCAACGAGTACAAATGGCCGTTCGGGCCCCCGCCCGGTTCCAAAGAAGCTCAGGACACCAGAACGCTATGGAATCTCTGTCGCCTCTCCCGATCGTTTCGAAATGTTGCCCAAGAGATACTTTTCCACTCGTTCAATCCCGACTATCCCCGACCAAAACCTCCCTGCAATCACTGGAAACAACGCCTTGAACCATTTCTCCAGACCATTGCTGCGCGTCCGGATCTAGCGCGCTCTGTCAAGGCAGTCTTCCTTCCAAGATATCTATATGAAAGTCTGGACTTCTGGCAAAGCCGAACAGCTTTTCAGGATTGCGTTCGTGCCTTGGGAAAAAGTCTTTGGAAGATGTTTGGTGAGGTCCACAAAGATTCACGCTCGCCTGTGAAGCAAGTGTTCTTCCTGAGTCATATATCGCTGGGGGCCATGGATGTATGGCTACCTGAAATTACTCCTCCTGCGTCCGGGGAATTCTTCCCAGACCTATTCTCTGTACTTGTGGCTATTCTTCCCAACCTGACCCACCTCGCAATGTCGAAATCGTCTTCTTGCCGACAAATACCGTCGCATTGGGACGTCAGGCCGGAACTCCTTGATTGCCTTGGCGTTGATTGCATCTCAATCAAGACGATCGAAACTCATGCCCCACTCAAGAACCTTCTTCACCGCTGCACGAAGCTTGAAACCTGTATCACTGATGGATGGCACGACTTTCCCGACATGCCAACCGTCAAACATCTCCATTTGCGAGATACCAGAAGGTACGCCAGAGTTGACTACCGCAAATGCATAAATGCCTGTAGCGGTAATTTAACCACGCTTTCCTGTGTCAATGCGATGGGCAACTTTTTCGAGGCCATTGATATACCCAGACTGCACGAGAGCCTCGAGGTTTTGCACCTCAACTCTCAATACATTATACCGCTACCCAGCCTAAAGATGTTTGAGAAGCTCAAATACCTCTTCTTAAATACACATGGAATCTACAGACAGTATGATGACAGCCAATCTCCCCCTTTTCACGAGTCACTCGTTGAGGTTTTACCTCGCAATCTTGTTCATCTCACCGTCCGTACCTGTAATCATATGCAGTCCTGTTGGGAGCGGGACTTGTATGAGGCCCTTGCGAGCGAGGAGGATTGGTTTCCAGAACTACAATCTGTAACGAGCAATACAGAAATCTCTCGCGAACGTCTTGCAGAGCTTTTTGACAGACCTGGCCTTGAATGGGTGTGTCAGAAGCCAACAAGATACTATGCAAATTCTTCTTATTACAATTTCTACACCAAGAGATAGTACATTATGTGATGACTAGCAGAGTCATAAGGATCCAGGTCCTCAGATGGACAAATCTTGCCAGATCTTTGTTGGGCACTTTCAAGTTTTCAGTCACAAGACGCTGCAGGCCTCTTTAGCTCTTATTACATTTTTGATCAACGGAATTTGCGATGGAGTTCGACATTCCAGGTTAACAACTTGAGCGAGCACCTTAACTTTTCTAGCGAATGTTCGAGGCCTTTTCCTACTGTGGAATGACAGACTGTTAAAAGAAATGTACCAACGCTCCGAGAAGAGCTCAAATGCGATGGTAGGTTACAAACTTGGTCGCGCCGTGCACGGTCCGATATAGACGCCACTGCGTGTATTTCTGATATATGTACTACTCAACTAGCATAGTTATGCAAATTTATTTACACGAATCTCTCTTCCATCTTCATCCACAATTCATCAACCAAAATGCGATAGTGTTTCAAACTTAACAGGTGTTCTGGCCGTTACCCTGGAAGTTACCAGGCTGGTAGGCACCAGCGGCGTTACCAAGACACTCAGCTACAAACGGATTAGTACAGAACTTCAATTCTAGGACTGTGTTTTTACTTACCAACAGTGACGATCTTGAGGTTGTTCTGCTTGGCCCAGTTGAGCAACCAAGGAGTAAGAGTGTTGACAGTGCTGGCATAAGTCTCGTGCATGAGAGGAATGTGGCCGTTGCCACCAGCACCGGCCTGCTGGAACTTCTGCTGGCTCTGCTGAGCAGACTGGCCGTTCCAGTCACCAGAGTCAACATCGTTGGTGATGACCTTGTACCCGAGCTGGGCCATGGTAGGAAGGACGTTGCCGCCGGTGGCGAGGTAAGGAGGACGCATGTAAGCGGGCTTCTTGCCAATGATGTTAACCATGGCCTGCTCAAACTTCTGCATCTCCTGCTTGAGCTGGTCGGTGCTCAAGCTGCCGAAGTTCTGGGGGTGGGTCCAGGTGTGACTGGCGACTTGGTGGCCGTTTTGGTAAGCCTTCTTGACGGCAGCAGCGCCGTTGTAAACACAGCCGTAAAGCTTGCCGGTCCAGAAGAATGTGCCCTTGGCGCCGGCCTTGTCGAGGGTGTCGATGAGTTGGTTGGTGTACTGGCCTGGGCCATCATCGTAAGCGAGGGCGAGAACACCGGGCTTGGAGCATTGGCGGATGACTTGGCCAGCGGCTTGACGGTTGAAGATCTCGATGGGGTCCTCGATGGCGGTGGCGGCGACGTTGCCGACGACCAGGAGGGCGCTGAGAGCGGTAGCGATGAAAGACTTCATTTTGGAACAGATATATACAGGTGAAGTGTTTAGAGAAACAATGAGTGGAAGGATTGCCAAGAAGGAAAATGTTTGGTGCCAAGTTCACTTTATATATCTTGTCCGAAATATTAAATCCTGGCTATAGACCCAATCTAGATGTAACCAAAGTCATCGGAAGATCTTCTGAAACGGAACCATCCTTTCAGGCTAAAGTCGCAGACCCCTGTCCATTATGGTCCTTGGCTCATTAAACATCAGCTGCACCCCAGTTTCTCGACGGTTATTTCCAACCCTCTACCTGATAACAGCCGAGAAGTTGGCCGGCATTAGTGCCATGTGGCACGATGCGGAGATGCAAGTTGGGCAGAGTACCATTTTGAGGAGTTTTTGTCTCCAAATGGATGACACGGGCATTGACGCTCCGGCATTGCGATGGACTCGGCTAAAGCGGGCCAATTCCGTTTTTGAGAGGCTGTTTCAAGATCCGGAGATGAAAAACCCCGTCTGTCATTCGAGACCCGCTTCCATAGATCCACCTTGAAACTTTCCTGTCAAGATCATTTGCTGCAATGGTTCCATTGTTAAGATTGATAGCATCTAATATAGAGAAATTTATGCAAGCTATTTTCCCGGTAAAGTCGATGATCCCATGATCGGTTAGTCAGCAAGCTGGACCGGAAATGGCAATACTTGCTTTACCGGATGATTCCCTAGTTTGCTCCACCTTTCGATGCTGCCTACCCTATTGCTTGACTTTCGAGGTTCTGTGTACAGCATCATTTGATCTGAATGATGAGTCTTGCCTATCGATAACGGAGAGAGAACGCAAAATATTCAAGTACGCAGGAAGCAGGTGTGGGGATGACGTGCATCTTTCGAAGTGGCGTTGACAAGGCGTCTTTTTCGTTCGCATAAATCACAGCTGACATGCTCAGCCGCCAATTCTATACGCCATACGTGTCGGCATCAACCGGCTGCCTCGATATTTCATCCTGAGCAAATCATGTTCCCTTGCGGTATTCAGTCTACATAGCTATTGTATCTAACACATCAACGAGAATGTTTTCTAAGTTCCGCAAGACCAAGAAATCAGCCTTCCAATTCGAGCAATTCGAACGCGACGACTCCGTCATTGTCCCCCCCAAAGGTTGCCTCGATGAAAATCTGCAGTTACCAACATACCTACCGAAGAACAAAGAGCCAAGCATTCGTTGCACCACCTATGATAAGACAAGCGTATGTTTAAACATCAGCGATGTTTTGTACACCGTTAGGGATTCAATATTCCTTGCGCGGCGCATTCTCTTCGAAATTGCTCGTCTTAGGCGATCCATCTTCGCCGTGGGACCAGTGAAGCTTCCAGAAGAAGCTCGTTATGTTGATAGGGAGTTGATTAAACTGGAAAAATGTCTTGGGACAGGGTATGTCAAACTCCAGTCAGGAGATATCAATGGACAGGTCCTTTTGTTGAAGGGACCGACGATACAGAAAGCTCTTTGTATGGACCTACTTCCTTTCCACATGCTTTTGCAAACAACCTTGTATGGGACTTAGTAGCAGATCTAACCTTAACTGAGAGCGATAGCTACAGCAAAAAAGTCTCTCCTAGACTTGGAGAAGGCTTTTGATAACACGGTACTTGCCGAGCTAAAGACTGGTATGAGATGGAGAGGCAGAGGAGGCGCCGACTACGAAAAGCTTTTCGAGGTGATCCAAGACCTGACAGGACAGGTTTATGAGATCTGGGGCGGCTTTCACACTGTTTATTACAGTGAACTGGAGGCAATGAAGGTCCCAAAGGCACAGGAAGACCATGTAGATGGGAGTTGAAGTAATAACTTGCGCTGGGAAATATGTCTAAGACAGACGGACTAGAGTTATTGTAATGACTTGGGAATGATCATATTCATATTGTTTGAGAATTGAATTTCATGCTATAGCCTTGGACCCAAGAAACTAACTGTTACCTGGAAGAATTGACAATTGTAAATTTGCGTTTGGCCATGTCGCTGCCTCAAGCTTCCCGTTCAACCCATCCTCCTACCCTGAAACTCCAACAAAGACAACTAGGACCGCCGCATAAGTCGCCGTCGCAACCAATGTGTCTGTGTTACTCGCCTTGAAGAAGACGGATAAAGCCCCAGAAAAAAGCAACACTGAAATGCTTGCTGTTACTAAACTCTTCACGATAGTAACCGTAGGCAACCTCATGATCATCATTGGTACAATGAGCATCGCCCCGCCAAGAAACGCGACTAGGAACCTTGCTAATTTGTCGACGAAATCTGAGACTTGTTCAGGCGGTTCACCGGCGAAATACTCGTCGGTGCGATTGAGGACGTCGTATTTCGTGTAGGCTACTGAGCGAGGGAGGTAGCGTTTTAGAAGGTCTCGGACGTTATCGGTTGGGAGGAGTGAAGGGTCAGCGAAGCGCCGGTATCCAAGACCTTCGTCGGTGAAATGGTAGGACTCATCGCCAAACACACGTTCAAGGTCGAGCCGGCCACGACGAGCTTGTGAGCCAGTTATTGGAGTTAGGCGCGTCAAGTATTCATAGTCGCGGATTGAATTTGCTGGCGGGGCTAAGTCAATTCACATGCCTTGAGGGTGTCGCTGGGTACGGACTTACTGTAGTTGTGCAGCACCTTGGTAAGAGATTCGGTCTGCTGGGACGTTGCAGTCTTGGTGGTCATGATTCCATGCTTGAGCTTGGCCAACTCATTCTGCAAGTTGAAGATGTTCATGAGCTGGAGTCCTCGAAAGATGAGGAATCGTGCCTCTTGTCGCCCTTCATCGAATGTGTACTTGAATAGTCGTTCTCCATGGGACTCGCCATGGTCGGTTTCAGCATGATCGCTTTTATCTTGGTTATTTCCACCTTGATAACTTTCACCAGGGCTGTCTTCAGGAATAGGCGGCTGCTGCTCCATCTTGAATGCAATGACCCAAGAAATGATGGTAAAGAGAACATGTGTTGAACTACTTGCTTACTTGCAGTCAGCTGGTTGCGGTCATGTCTACGGACGTATGTTCTTCCTAATACCGATCTGTACTCATCCTCCGCCTCTGAGACGCCATGAAATGTTTCTGAAGGCTTCAGGTGATTGAGGCTTATAAATACAGCCAATCATAGTTCACCCTCGGCCGACGACAAAAAAAGGCCAGCCAGCCAATCAACGTCAACCGTCGGCCGAGAACTGCGTACCGTACTACTACTCATCGTAATATAAGAACAAACAGGTTTCATTTGCTATCTTGAACCCGGAATGGAATCTCTTTCTTTTTTATCGAACTGATATATCTTGAACTGGATTTCTGCCAATTCTTTGCAACAACTACGATGGAACAACTTCAGACTCATGAGGCGACTCGTGATAACGCAGTGGCACAAGTCGATGTAGAAAAATGCGTCAGGGACAATGTCGGTCAGGGAAGCGGCAAAAGCCCACGAGACCTTCATGGATGGAAGGTAAGTGGAAGAGAATGGTTAGCCACATGTCCCTTACCTTGCGCAGTGGGCACTATCTTACACGGCGATGCTCTCTACAACATTCCTGTTCGCACTCGACAATACCATCGTAAGCCAAAGTCACTTCACCCACTCAATTCACTAAGTCACTGATTCCAAATCAACAGGTTGCCGACATTCAACCCGCCATTATCCACGATCTCACCCAAATCGAACTTCTCCCCTGGGTCGGAACCGGTTTCGCCCTCGGCACAATGGTCGTTCTTCCCCTTAGCAAAGCTTACGGCATATTCTCCATTCGCAACCTCTATTTAGCCAACATCCTGCTCTTCGAAGTAGGAAGTGCCGTATGTGGAGCTGCTCCGAATATGAATGCGATGATTCTGGGAAGGGTCATTGCTGGTGTTGGGGGTGCGGGTATGTATGCTGGGACATTGACATACGTTGCTGTCTGTACTAGTATGGAGGAGAGAGCGGCATATATGGCGGGTAGTACGGCCGTCTGGGGAATTGGAACTGTTCTTGGGCCTGTGGTATGTTTTGAAGTGACTACCTGCGAAGGAAACGCTGATGGTTGTTTAGGTCGGTGGTGCTTTTGCTGAGAGTAGTGCTACTTGGCGATGGGTAAGTACTGTCATAATGATTATAATCCGTGACCACACTGATAAAGTTAGGGATTCTATATCAATCTCGTCGTCGGGGCCGTCTTTTGCCCAGCATACCTATTGCTCTTCCCTTCCATCGATCCCCAACCAGGGAAGTCTCTGTCCGAAAAGCTCAAGATGATGGACTGGCCCATGACATTTACCTTCTTGTCTGGCTCAACATTTCTGATAATGGCTATCTCCTTCGGAGGTACGCTTTACAGTTGGCATTCCGGTGCTGAGATTGCCTTCTGGACACTCTCTGGGATCCTTCTGGTTATTGCCGCTTTGTTACTAAGGTTCCATCCTGGAGTCTCCAAAGAGAACCAATTGTGGCCGGCTCATTTCCTCAATATGCCTGTTGTGATGAACTTGCAGCTGCAGGTGTTTTTGTCTGGAGGAATTATTCTGGTAAGAGCTGGCCAAGCGCCCACCGGACATTAAATGCTGACTTAGACCAGACCATTACTTACTACATTCCATTGTACTTCCAGTTCATTCGTGTGAGTGATCTTGAATCGCAAACAGACCATCGTGAAACTCACATTCTTAACAGGGCGATGGACCACTTGACGCTGGGGTGCGACTACTCCCGCTCGTTATCTCCATGATCATCGCGACCATCGTCTCGGGTTTGCTGCTCCCCAAGACACCGTATTTCTCGCCTTGGTATATCGGAGGCAGCGCCTTGGTGTTGGTTGGTACTGCGCTCATGTGTACTCTTAATCCCCATCCCACGAACGCCAAACACATAGCTGATGCCAGTCTCAGATACCATTGACGAGAATACGAACAATGCCGATGTTTACGGATACAGCATCATGATTGGATTTGGTGCGGGCTGCTATGTGGTAATCGGCTTCACAATCCTTCAGTCACTCGTACCAGTTCAGGAAATCTCTAACGCGGTAGCGGTCATGACAATTGGTAAGCTGTTCGTATCTTACATCAAATGAGTGCAAAGCTAAAACTGCTCAGCGCAAAATTTTGGGATGGTCCTTTTTCTTTCACTGTGCGGCACTATCTTCCAGAATACCGCCAGTGCAGAAGTCGGGAAAGCCCTCCCAGATCTACCGAAGGATCAAGTTTCGGAACTCATCGCTGGCACAAGCAGTCACGCGTTTCAATCGTTGTCTGAGATTGAGAAGTCTATTGTCGTCACGAGTATCACTGCAGCTATTCGATGTGTCTGGTTGCTGTTCATGGTTGCTGCGGCTATTAGCTTTGTCTTCTCGCTTCCTCTTGCCGTAGGTCAAAACCCCATAAATACGCCATCTTTTGTAATCGATCTAATTCAGCCTCACCAGAGGGTTCGCTTGGGAGGGAAGTAGCTTGGATGTTCATAAGGTGGGTAGAGGATACGTAGGAAGGGAAATCTGGCCCAGACCTTGAGAATTTGGGTTAGAGTCGGATAGGCGAACAAAGAGTAATATAAGAAGGGTAGTTGACTGGGACATCACGCAAATTATCGCTGCAGATGACCAGTAGTGAACGAGTTATTGAAGTCTAGAAATTGGAAAATTACAAACTCCCTCCAGTAAAACGCTTGCCAACCATATCATCACGTGAGATAAGCGTGCCAATCACCAACTTGCATGAGCAAACTGCCGCCACACGTCTTTCCCTTACACTTACACCATTGTCGTCCACATACCTCCTCGGCTAGACCACTTCCAACACTCACATCATGGGATCTAGAAGAACAAGGCAAGCATGCGTGACTTGCAGAGATCGAAAGGTCAAATGCGACCGCGCTCAGCCATATTGTAGTCGATGCGTGCGTCTCAATGAGCGATGCAGCTACGACACGTTTCCAGCTGGTACGAACTTGAGTAGGCAGGTTCAAGACCTACAAGCAAGACTAGGTATGTATGATGTGTAATTAGATGGTATGAAGACTGAAATATTACAGAGAGAGCTGAAGCTCAATTGGGCACAGGAAGCCAGGATGCTACGCCGTTGGGAGCAGACACGGGACTGCCATTGCTGATGCCATTACCTCGAACCAGTACTGATAGTAACGTACTACCCTCTGAGCCTAAGACAGCTACCATTCAACAAGAAGTGGCCTATTTGGGTGAAGGCACCACTTTTGGGGATGTAGATCTTGGCTTTGATCATCTGCTTGACCTTGACTCGGTAGAGAAGTTGCGTTGGGATACTCCCAATGACGCTCTGTTGCAGTCCGTCGCTCACATTGACCCGAGCATCTTGACAGCTACCTGGACATCTGACCCATTGCTTGACATGCCGCAAACGATGCCTTGGGCTGATATAACGACGAAATCTGTTCAAGACCCTGCACTGCCACGAAGTCAGCCAACCCACCCAGAGACGTCACTGGAGCGAATGCTTCCTGAGTTGTATGTGATGCGAGCTGTCCCACCATTAAGAACACAAAGTCTAATAATTGGCAGGTATCACTATTTCTTTAAATACGTCTATAACTCCATGCCTATAGTTTCCGAAAACCGCTTTTTATCCGAACTGTCAACAAACCCTCCCTCAAAGTCAATTTCTGCTCTCAAATACTCGGTGGCATTACTCAGCGCAGCCATGTCAAGCCATTATCAGCACCTACGCCAAGATCTGTATAATATGGTTCGCCGCCAGATAGA
This sequence comes from Fusarium sp. MBC 181, assembly GCA_030772735.1. Lineage (NCBI taxonomy): Eukaryota > Fungi > Ascomycota > Sordariomycetes > Hypocreales > Nectriaceae > Fusarium > Fusarium sp. MBC 181. Next base: position 35,072 of record JAPHDB010000103.1, on the reverse strand, counting down.
AGACTGCGAGATGGATTCTGATACCACAATCTTCTCAAGCTTGAACACCTTCCAGGCACTTTTGTTGTTGGTGCGGTATGAGATTATGTCGAGTAATATTACAAGAGCGTGGATGACTCTCGGGCGCGCCATTAGACTTTCGAGCGTATTGAGGTTGCATCGTATGGATGGCTCACAAGGCGTTGGTGATATCGTCCCTGGCTTACATGTTTCCCTGCCCATCACCGACGATCAGTGTCTGTTGGAGGAGAGAAGACGCTCCTTCTGGTTACTGTTTGTCTGGGAGACGTATATCAAGACACGGTCGGGAATGGAGTCCCATCTCGGGCCAGTTTCTGTAAGTTATGCAGAAATCCCCCGGTACACGACTGACGACGGTCCAGTCCTTCCACGTCAAGCTGCCCTCACCAGGTCGGCTTGGCCCAGAGTTCTGTTGCTTGGAAATGCCCTTCCTCGCCAATGCAGACAGGCTAACCACTGATGTATCCCCATTTTGCGCGTGCTTATTGATGGTCGATCTTGCCATGAAGTCTCTCAATAAAACCGACAACTCAATTGAACGTTTCACTGACCTTGAGAGCTGCTTTCGCGACAGAATGTTTGTCATGCAGGAGATCTTTAAGGGAGAAATGTTATCGTGGGATCCCATTACATTGACCACCAATCTTAACATGGGTGCCATAAGCATTATTCTAGATGACAAGAGCTATAAGAGCCGACAGACGCCTGAAATGGGCATGGAGAGAATATTAAATCGTCAGGATACCGCCAAGCACATTGTTGATGTCCTCAAAGCAAGCTGGGGAACTCGTATGATGGAAGTGAGTCCACAACCCTCTATGTACCATCGAAAAGGCTTTTAGCCTGCTAATCATTTTCCTCGCACTTTACCAGGGTAACCCATTTACACTTCAAGCGACATTCCTTGCGTGGCCATTAGCTACAGCAATCAACACTCTCTCCGAGGTACTTCAGCCCTCAGCAGGTACCGATTGTCTTGGCGATTTGGTGGAACTGTCTGTAATTTTAGATGAACTGGAGCAAGAGGGAGGCTACTGGCATACATTCACACAAGACGCTCGGCAAAGGTTAAGTGGTGGTGGAGTATAATAGAATGCGTATCCATTCCCCACTTAGATGCATAGAAATCCAGAGTGAGTCAGCATCACCACTTTGGGACAATTTTAGGCAGCATCGCACCTGGTGAGATATTTAACTTCAGAGTCCTCAGTTCCTGTGTCCAAGTCTAAACTCACTCTATTTGATACTGTCACAATGTCGGGCTTTTTCGACTTATTACCATCAGAGCTACTCGAATGCGTGCTGGACAACCTGCCCACCGACGCAGTCATCAATCTTTGGAGAACGAACAAGTACATGTCCAATCGTATCAACCACCATCTATTTGGCCACCCCGCTGCTCTGAACCATGCCAAGGGATGGGCGTGCAAGAAAGGCGACGTGGATGTTCTTCGTGCCGCTATAGCACGCGACGGCGAACCAAATTTTGTAACGGGAATAGAGCCCAACCGTCAGGTAAATTCCGAATCACATGCCAACAATTGGCCACGATTCCGACTTGGACATGTGTCCACTCTACGCATCGTGATAAAACGGAACCATGCGAAAGCATTGGATGCTTTGCTCGAAATGGGCGCTACTTTCGAGGTTTTAGGAAACAAAGACAGGATTAGGATTTTAAACCATCTTTTCAAAAGCATTAGTAGAAAGCCACCGAAGATGCTAGAGGCGCTGACGAGGGCAAAACTCGGCCGTTGGGTACTCAATACCAAAGGATCCATCTGGTCTTTTGGCGACTTTGTCCGTGCCGGTGCACCCGTCGGTATACTGAGATCAATAATTCAGAATCCGAACGAAATGACACTTCATACGACGAGCTATTCGACTCCGCTATCATCGGCTATCGACCACGGCAAGAGCGATGTCGTCAACATGCTGATGGAGAAGGGTGCTGATATCAACGGGGTAGTTGAAGAGCAACCGCTTCAAACCACCTTTGCTGTACGGCACTACAAAAATAAAATGACACGCATTATGTATCGGCGACCGTGCCACGTCCCTATCTTTGCAGCGGCAAAGTATATGGCTAGATCTGGGTCTACAGAGATGCTGGATCTATGCTTACATCACGGGGTTGATATCAATCAAAAGTCCCCAGCCATGGGACACCACTGGAAAAGGATCGATCACTTTAACATCACCCCACTTATGGCATATCTGGAGGCCATCCCCGACTTCTCCGCCAAGACGGAACTTGACCCTATAGCTGGTATCGAATACTTCACCAGTCACGGTGCGGATATTCAGCGAAATGAAGCTGTGGATCGATGGTACTTCGGGACTACCACGTGGCTTAACGTCTCGTCGGACGATCAGTGCCTTCCGTATTCTATGGTCGAGGTGCTACTTTACAAACGGGGTCTTGCTCAGCTGCAAGAACCGCAGTTCCTAGATACTATCAAATATCTGATAGCTCAAGGAAGCTGTATAAGCAGATCAGATGCTATTGTTCTCAACTTGCCTTTTGACTCTATGAATAGGAGGTTCCCACCGCCTCAATGTCATATCGATCACCCGGATAATGTACCAATGTGGCGGGACGTTGTGCAGCGACTATGGGACAGATTGGACGAGGTATGTCAACTGCCACGGTAAAATATCCCAAATGCTAACAGCGCTTAGGTGCATGGTCACAACTACGCATGGATGCAGCACAGCCTCGAGCTAGGAGCAGAATCTAAGAATCTCATTGCTGTTGGGATAAGAACTCAAGACGATAGGGACAGATTACTGTACACTTCCTTCAACGCTTTTAACTGTCTCTACTTTCTACAGTACTACGTAAGCCTGCCTCGTCTGGTCCTACACCGACAGATCGACCTTGGCGCAGATATCAACTCTGCTGTCGGAGACAAAGGCGAAACACTATTGTTTAACGTTTGCGACCAAATCAACAGCGCCTTCGTAACTGGCGAGACTGACGCCATTGAATCTGGCTACCGACATCCAAAGCATGCAGAAATCTTTCACGCCAAGTTGCAAGAGTTTGTGCTGTCTCTGATCAACAAGGGAGCAGACCCAAGGATGCCAATCAATGACTGGACATCGATCCATGATAACTGGACACCGTATCACGTCCTGAAGCGTAATACACATAATGCAACCTCGAAGAACCGGACCTTTTTGTTGAATCTGGCTTCGGAGATGGAGAAGGCACGCGACGAATTTCTGGAAAATGGGTCTACACCAAGTATCCTTGTTAAGAGAATGGACATTCTGGATCTTCCGCCGTCGGAGGGCTAGAGTGAGGATGACATGTAATATGGGGCAAAGAGTGAAGATGTCGGGAGGTACGTGAGTGATGGATGCCAAAGCATTTAGGTTCAAAATCTGCGATTAATTCTGTGTTGATTTGATATGTATATTGGGGACTGACGACTCGGAAAAACTCAAAAATAGTTATAAAAAAAGAAAGGAAATAGATGCCAAAGTCTTTCTGGTAAATCTACGACTACCTATATCATTCAAAGTGGATAACAGTCCAGAACTGCAAGATAAAACTGATATGTATTGCCATATAAAGCTATTTACATGAGTGAAGCTATAGACTAACGCTTACCTACTTCTGACCACGAATGGTGTTCAGGGAAGAAGTGTAAGAGGGCTTCTTCTGGTAGTTGTCGTTCCAGAGCAGAGCAGAGCCCTCACCAGGGAAAGTACCGGGAACCCAGGAGTACTTGTCAGAGATTCCCCAGACAGTAACACCAACACATCGCTTAACGTCCATGCAAGAACCAACCATGCGAGCGTAAGCAGCAGCGTTGGTCTGAAGCTTCTGCTGGGTAGCAGGAGTGTTCATGCGGATATCAAGCTCAGTGTAAGCAACATCAACGTTGAGCTTGGTGAAGCTGTTAAGAACCTCGGCGAGCTTGGCACGAGAAGGAGTAGGTGTGTTTTGAGTGGGAGTGCTCTCGCTGGTCATGTGAGCCTGGAGACCAACACCGTCGATGCGAAGACCGTAGGACTGGATCAGCTTGGTGATGCGAATAGCACCCTGGGTCTTGGCACCACCGTACTCGAGGTTGTAGTCGTTGTAGTAAAGCTTGGTGGTGGGGTCGGCAGCAAGAGCCATGCGGAAAGCAATAGGAATGAAAGCTTCACCAATGACGCGGTAGAAGACGCTGTCACGGTAAGTTCCGTCCTCGTTGAGAGCCTCGTTGACGACATCCCAGTGCGTGCACTTGCCCTTGTAACGGCCCATGACAGCATTGATGTGGTCGCGCATGACCGCCTGCAGGGTCTGGTTGTTCCAGTTGCCGTTGGCAACCCAACCGGGAAGCTGGCTGTGCCAAACAAGAGTGTGGCAACGGAGCTCCATGCCGCGGGATGTAGCGGCGTTGGCGTGCTGGTCGGCGGGTCCCCAGTTGAATTGGCCGCGGTTGGGCTGGATGGCCTCCCACTTCATGGCGTTCTCGGGGGTGAGAGAGCCGAATTCGCCCTTGGTGTTGAGAACGGCGTTCTCTTGACTGTCGCTGCGGACGGTGACTGCTGTGCCGAAGTACTTCTTGCCAGCAGCCTTCATGGCGTTGTGAAGGCCAGCAGCTTGACGAGGTTCGACATCACTGAAGAAGTCAGTAACTCTCTAGAATATGAAGTGAAGTTTAAGAACTTACGGAACGGGGTTAGCAACAGCCAGACCGTTGAAAAGGGCCAAGGCCACGGGGAGGACACTGAAACGCATCTTTGCAACTGGAAGTTTGAGAAACAAGACTTGCCTGCTAAGAAGAAAAGAATATTTGCTAGATGCGAAGCCGCATTATATATCATGACTTCAATGACTCCGTGGCAATTTCCTTGAAGCCCATCGGCTAAATTAAACATGTTCTAGTAGTTTCACATGTCGCTATACCCCAGACGCATAAAACTTGGGGATATGGACAGGGGTTATTAACCGGCTTGGCAGAATAACAAGTCATTCGATAAACAGCCTGTTGTCCCCTCCGCTAGCCTGTTTATTTCCCCATGTTCCTTGCATGACCCCATCTATACGATAATAACCTGGAGCTGTCAAGAGCCGAGGGCCCGGCCAAGTACCGCTTAAATCAACAGCCTAATAACCTTTCCCCGCAAACGTCTCTGTGAGGCCCGGAAGCTTGTATGTAGCAGTGCCTGGCGGTCAGTGCCGATCGGCGCGGAGGACGATGCTCCGGTTGCCGAATTGGGACAAGTTCCGATCATGCAGTCTCGGCCTTGGGGACCGGGTAATATGATCACCAAATATTTACAAATAATACTACCACGGCAATACGGATATTACACGTCGATTAGTATAATGCTTTACATTCGAATCGAAAGAAATAAGAGACGTCGTTGACCGAGTCAATCAGGCTAATAGGTTTGCGGCGTCATCATATGATCGTTCAGCTGAACACACTTTTAGCCTTTGTGCTGGCCGGCGAAAGAAGATTACAGGCTATGGGGGATGCAGGATAGATCCATAACTGACGTCTGGTCAAATCAATCATTCTGGCGATGAGTATCTTGTCATAGAGCGGATTGTAATATGTCAGGACCAGATTCCGTATCTATGTGGAGATCTCCAGGGTAGTTTTGTCGGCACCCAGAACTTTGGTAGATGCAATGAAGTACAGAGGAGTATCACCACACAAGATGGACTTCATTGACTTTGGTTAGAGTAAATAGCATAGCTAGGTGTAATAGCATAACGTAGTTCCGACTGAATTTTGATATGCTTTATGTTTACACTCTTGAAACTCTCTCAATGACCAGGTTGGCTTTGCCATGTATTTCATCTCAGCGACATCACCTAAAACGCCTGATCTCTATTGCCAGGACTTTACAGCTGCTGAGCCCCATAAACAGGCTTCTGCCACTCAGGTCGTCTCTGCGTGAACGACTCAGCGGTAGGAGCAGCAATCTGATCAAACAAAGAAGCTTTGATAATCGCCTTTCCCGGATACTTGGGCGTGCGCGTAACCACAGGGCTTCCACAGTCACCACAGAAGGAGCGCTAAAAGCTTTCAGTTGGCCTATCTCATTCAAGAGGAAAACTTATGTACCTCGACTTTGTTGCCTGACTGAGCTGTTGCAGTGAACGTCTTCAAGGTGCCATTTGAGTCGGTGATTTTGGCCTTATCTTCATCAACGACGTAGTTGGGCGCGAACACTGTCTTTGTCAGCTGATTAATTCGATAGTTGCCGGATATAGTAATACATACATCCGCCTGCGCGCTGACAGTTTGAGCTGTGGAAAATACGTCAGTTCCAGTTGTCAGCACACCGATAGACCAGGGTCAGCACTAACCAAAAGCATGAGAGGGTGTCCTTCTGCAACTCAGGCGCCAACTCCACCTTGATACTCTCGCAGTTACAGTGGCCTTGATTCGTCATGATAGATAGTTGAGATACGGTTTTATGAAACGGAATTGAGGATTCAATGGAATTGCGGATGACTTCAAGTTTTTGAATGATCTCCTCATGGTCAGTGCTCTTTGGTTGTCGTCATCGATGGAACTTGAGTGGAGAACAAGTGCCGGAGTTAGGGGTGAAGTTTCTTGCCATTCCCGAGCCGCTTCCTTCGAGAAGGATTCTAGAAAAACAGTGAACTTTAAACTGTAGGATTCGAACTAGGATAGGTAACCAATGAGGATAATAAATCTATCCAACTGAATAATATGGAAATACATGCTCCGACTCGACATCCTCGCTCTTGCTTGCTACCTTGTACCCAGCTCAAGCACCTTGAACACCTTTCACAGCTTTTGCCTTGTTGAACTCATCAATAGCAGCGCCCGTCTTGATGACAGATGAGGGCACATAAAGAGGTGGCAGGATAAGCTCGGCTATCTATCAGCCCATTAGGCAACAATCAACTACTTTAAATCATGCCAGTTACCTCCAGACAACCCGCATTACCAAAGACAGGACCTTCCAAAAGCGCAGGAAAATCACCGCACCTGTTGATAGGTCCATGATACTTGGATTCGAAAGCTGGCCCAAAGGTCTTCGCAAAAAGTGAACAGTCGTAGATCGCAACTTCGTTGTAGAAAGTTTCTTTGCCATGGATGAGACGTTCGACGGTATATCCACCATTGTTCAAAAAAAGAAAATGTAACCCAGTCATCGTCTCATCGTCAACGCAACGCTGTCCCGATCAAAACAGAGTAATAGCCAGTCATGACTCGTCCGAGATAAGGATGTGTTCAACGCAGTCAACTTTCACTCTCCAATCACGACCACTGCAGCTATCATTCCCCAGCATAATTCCGTCTTTGTATTTTGTTATTTCCGTCAGTGGCTTCTCAGCCCTACCCCGAGAATATTTCGCGCGAACCCCAAACCCTTCGAAATACTGTCCTGTCCTGTACCCTCTACAGCTCAAAGCCAGGCTCCAGCTCCCAATCATACAAAAACCTAACAGTAACAGGCTCATGCGGAAACAAAACGCCACTCACTTTAACATAAACCTCCTCACCAGGTACCAAATCGATAAAGTTATCATAAAACGTCGCGTCACAGCCACCCATAAAGTTATTGGCTGTAGCACCTCTGTACTTGCCGCTGACCACAACGCCCTTGACTGGTGCGTTTGTTTTGAGGATAACTGTGGAGTTGTGACCCCACAATCTGGTCGTGATTTTGAGGTTGGGACATGGGCGCATGTATTTCAGTGGTTCAGGCCAGCTTATCCATCGTGCTAGTCGTTGGTCGAGGAATATTTTGGCAGTTGGGTCGGTCAGATAACCTGCGATGACAGTTTCTCTGTGTTTCGGGATTTCCACGCCCGCAAGGAGTTCGGTCGTCTGGTTGGCTTTGAGGACATATTCCTTCTTGTAATCGTGCGCCAATTCAACTGGCTTTCCGCTCTCGATGTCAAAAGCCTTCAACTCGAGAATCACAGTACGGTCCTCGAGTTCACCATTAACGGCCCAGACATCCAACTTGCTCTTCTCATCAAGATATCCCGTCGTGATATAAGGCGGTTTCTCAGTAACAACTCTCTCCATGCCCAGCACAGTCTTTGCTAGAGCTCTCCTCGTGACATAGTAACCAGGTTTCGGTTTCTGATACACATCGACAAGGGCCCAACTACTCCCAGGCCAGATGTCATTCATTTGCCAAACCAACGCACCAGCGCAATACTCCTGGCCAGGACCTCTGAATTCCCTTCGCCAGAGATTGTATGCGTATGCTAGTGCTTCTGCTTGTAGAAACTGGGAGCAATAGACGAAATCCTTCAAGGGATTCATCCTGAACCGATAGTTTTCGCCCATGTACATTGGGTACCGTCTAGCATGACCTGGGCCTTTGTCGTGTGCGTCGAATGTTCGGGATTGGGAGTGACGCTCCTTTGGGTCAGTGATCGCTCGATGCAGAGTCTTTAGGCTAGGTGCTGATTCGAAACCGAACTCGGAGATGAACCGTGATTTGTATGTCTTGTAGTCCTGATAGGGCGATAACTTGCCGTGCCAAACATCCCAACAATGCGTGTCGCCGACGGTAGTATCATTGGACTCCTCTCCTCCGTATGGTGAGCTGATCCAATACGGAACATCAGTACCGGAGGCGGCAATGACGCCCGGTAGAGTCCTCTCATAAATCTCACGAGCCGGAAATGTCGTCTTGTCCCACGGACCGGTCGTATCACTATAATCAACATCCCAACAGCGGTCCTGATCAGCACACATATAATCCTCATTATTCCCACACCAAAGCACAAGCGAAGCATGATGTCCCCCGCGCTCAACCTGCTGCTCCGCCTCATTCTTCACATTTGCGACAAAGTCTGGAGAGGCAGGATAATTGCCACAAGCGAATAAGAAATCCTGCCATACCAAAATTCCTTCTCGGTCGGCAATGTCGTAAAACATGTCATCTTCGACAATCCCACCGCCCCAGACGCGAATCATGGTTTGGTTGCCTTCTTTCACGAGACGGAACCAGTTTTCGTATTTTCGTTGATCGATCCTTGGGAGCATGAAGTCGGCGGGGATCCAGCATGAGCCTCCGCAGAAAAGACGGATGTTGTTGACTTCGAAGATAAAGGAAGTACCGGGTTGGTCCTTGAGTGGATGCTGTAGAAGACGGAGTCGTCTTATTCCGATAGCCTTGTTGACTGTATGGCCTGGTATGGTCGCTTTGATGGTGTACAGATGTTGCTCTCCGTACATAAACGGATACCACAGTTTGGGGTTGTCTACCTTGACCTGGCACTCAAATGAGCCATCAGACGGTATCTTGACGTCAGCCTCCACTACTGCCGTCTCGCTGTCCATCAATTGGATGGAGACCTTCTCAATGCCAGTCGAATTGTCGACCTTGCCCTTCACAGTGATCTCTGCCGAAGACAGATCCTCAGTGACATTCTGGCTCACCAAAACCTTGCAAATGCGCGACTCAAAGACTTCGAGATAAATCGGCTTCCACGGTCCAGAGGTGTTTATCGCTGGACCCCAGTCCCAGCCCCAATGATATTGAGCCTTCCTAACAAACAACCTTTCCGGTCCTCCGAAGTTGACAGCCCGACCAGTTGGCAGTCTCTTGTAGCCAATTCTGTCCAGTTCAGAGCGCGCATACGCAGGAGCAGACCTGAATCTTAATTCAAGAACAGAAGCGTCTTGTCTTCCCCGCAGATAGTCGGTTACATCGACACGGTGGGCAATATGCATGTTGTTACTGAACAGTATGTGCTTGTCATTTAGATAGACGTCAACAACCGTATCTAGACCTTCGAAGACAAGAATTGATCGCTCCGAGTCTCTGAGGGTGAGTGGTTCGATCTTTTCGGTACGATAAGTCCAATCTGCGTCGTTGACCCATAGACATTCCAGCTCGTTGATATCAATGTATGGATCCGTTATGAGCTTATGATGTAAAAGGTCAATATGAGCGACCGTAGGAAATTGTGCGACGGGGAGATAGGATGAGGCGGTGCCATTGTTCAAGTCGCTCGACTGTTTGAACTCCCAGCCTTGGTCGATGTCAATTCGTTGGACCATGTTGGAACTTGAACGCAAATTTGCTGACACAGGGCTAATTGAAGTGTGAAGTCAAGCATATTTAGCAGGTTCCAAGCCTGGTTTTATAACAAAATAGCCTCTAGGTTACCCCTCTAAACCCCTCTCTCGGCAGATGTCTAGCTTCCCCGCCATGGGCGATCCTTCATATTGTGGTCGCAACACGTGATACGTAAGCAATCTGACCGCAGCAAAAGGATTCAACTCCCCGTTTGACTCATCTTCGTCGCTCATATACCCGCAATGACGGAACCTCTGGCCCGTGCGACGCTGTCGGGTTTACTTCGAGTCACAACGACTAGGCCCGCATCTCGATCCACAAAACTCCCCGTAGCGCAATGCAGACCTATCTCAACAGCAGTGGGCAAGGCAATTGACTTGCCTGATGGCAGACGTCTCGGCTACCATGAGTTCGGCGAGCCGAACGGGTCTCCAGTAATCTATATCCATGGAACTCCCGACTCAGGAGTGACGCTATCTGGCTTCGAAGATCTCCTTGCTAAACGGCTAGGTGTGCGCTGGATTGCCCCAGATCGTCCAGGAATCGGGCACTCGACATTCTACCCGCACCGGCAAATCCTAGACTATCCTGCAGACTTGAAAGCCCTGATAAAGCATCTTGACCTGGTCAAGTATCATATGATCGGAACCAGTGGTGGTACCGGCTACACGCTTGCCTGCGCCCAAGCACTACCAAGAGATAATCTATCAGGAGTGGGCATATGCGCGGGTGTAGGGCCCTGGGAAGCGGGCTTAGCAGGTCAAAGTGAAACAATGCAGAAAATAATGAGGATCTGGAAAGACCAAAACGAGGAGTTCGTGGAGTATATAGAAAACATATTTCTCGCCGCAGCGCAAGATCTCGACACTACCAAGATGGAGCAAGTCTGGGAGCAACAAATCAAAGGCTTCGCACCAGCTGATCAAATGATCCTGGAGAAGCCGAGCGCTTTTCAATCGGCTGTTAGGGTCTTCAGACAGGTATATGCACAGGGAGGAGCGGGGCATGGGTTGGAAATGAAGCTTAATACTCAGCCTTGGGGGTTCCGAGTCGAAGATATTGATTATGAGGGTGTTAGGCTATGGTATGGCTCTGCCGACGAGAATACGCCGCCGGAAATGGGGCGTTACATGGCGGAGAGGTTACCGAAGTCGGTTTATAAAGAGTATCCGGGGGAAACGCACTATAGTCTCTGGAGAGAGGACTTGCTGGAGGGCTTTCTAAAGGATCTTATGGAGTAACGATAGGGGCAAAGGTAGATTCTATGTTAGATACTTTACTACTGTCGTTAATGAAGCTATGGTGCATACGCCTCCAGTTCTTCCACGATGTCGTCCCTGCCAAAGTCCTTAGCTATCATCGCTGGGGTCCTGCCCGTGTTGCTTTGTGTTCCAGCATCAGCACCAGCCCTCAGTAGTACCTTGACTACTTCCATATGCCCATACTCAACCGCCCACGACAAAGCAGTCCTCCCACCTAGATCACGTCGCTCGATGAGAACGATCTCATCACTTATGAGCGCATGGACGGTATCGGGCGAGTCAGTTTGGATAGCCCATGCTAGAGGTGTCCATCCATCGACATCTTCAGCATCGACTCCTGGACAGCTTGCCTCGAGAAGCCTGAGAAGAACCTCAGAGTGCCCTCGCGCACTGGCCCATGATATAGCATTCCTCTTGTCGTTATCGATGCTCGCCTTGTCGAGTTTGCGATTTGTAAGGAGGATCTCAACTACCTCTGTACAGCCATTTCCTGCCGCCCATAAGAGAGGCGATCTACCAGTTTTGTCTTTGGCATTTATATCGATGCGTGGGAGTTTCAATAGTCGTACAAGCGTGTCGGCCATTCCGTCTCCAGAAGCCCATGAAATGGCTGTACGTCCGGTCTTGTCCTGGTGGTTGATGTCAACACTGGGAAGCCTTGCTAGGATGGCAAGGAGTGAGTGGTGGCCTCCTCCTACGGCCCAGAAAAATGGGGTTGCTCCCGCGTTGTCCGGTTCATCAGGATTGCAAGCCTTCTGGCTTAGCAATAGTTTAGCGATGTCACCATGTCCAGCTCCGCAGGCAAACGACAGCGCAGTCCGACCATTTCTGCCTGGCGCATCTACATTGGTTCGCTTGTCTGCGAGCAACGCTTCAACACAGGATCGGTTGCCATGCTCAGATGCAACTGTGAGTGGTGACTGTCGTTCCAACTGCCGAGTATCAGGCTCAGCACCCGATTGGAGAAGAGCAGTGACGATGCGATCGTGGCCAAGTCGAGAAGCCCAATACAGACCTTGACCTTTAATGGCGTTCGAAGACTCAAGGTCAATGAGGAGACTTTTCAGAGCGGTGTAAGAGTTGAACTGTGATGCTAGGATGATTGGATTTTGGTCCGGAAGATCTTCCGCTAATGGCGTTACAGATTTTGTCCGATGGAAGCGTAGCCAATTACGGCAATTCGCTGTATCAGGGACCAGGAGTGACCTCGCAGCATCTTTGAGTTCGTCTGGTGCATCGTCTTCGCATAGAGCAAAGTGTTCTGCCCAATGCAATGATGCATATGTGTAAAATGAATAGTCTGACACCAAAGAATCGCAGATGTTAGCGTGCAACATCTCGGGATCGCGAAACAACACATTTTCGTCCAGGTGAGTATCTTCTTGATCCCAAAAGTCTCCTTCGAAGTCACCGAGGGATAACCCGCCAAAGGGGTTCAGGTGTGTTGAAGTAGGTGAGTCATTCGTTGGAAAGAAGTCAACGGTAAAATCGTCAAGAAGCAGGTATTGAATGCATACAGTAGCCAGCTGTAGAGCCGACCCCTGTGGAGTAACCATACGCATTGCAGGAGGCCGATCCATGTTAGCGGTGTCTTGATCTTGAAGATAGTCCTTCACTGACTGATGCACCAAAGTCACTTGTTGCCCGGTGACCCTTACCAAATAACCAAGAATACCCTGAACGGTGTGAGCGATCGAGCTGTGGGCGTTTTTAGCGATCTCCTCAGCTGTAGTGTACGAAGAGTTCATGGTAAAAGCGATGTTGAGCTCATCCAGAGACAGGGGCCTGGAGCAACCCAAAAGCAGATTCAGTAATTTCGACGCGTCGTCTTGATGATCCAAGGGTATGGCCTCCAGATAACCATGATATATTTCGGCAAGGCCGTCAGGAATGCTGGCAATAATCTTCTGAAATTCATTTTTCGAAGTGAGCAAGCTTTTCTCGATCGATGCAAGAACCATGTGAATCCACAGAAAGGTCCGATCGGCCTTAGACGTCATCGCTTCATATAAGAAGTCCCTGATGTCGCTTGAAAATTGCCTGTTAAGACAGATCTCGTGAATTCGTTTTTGGATGAAAGTCTGGAGGTCCTCAGCATAGCCGGTTTGATCACTGTCAATCGATATTTGAGATTGAAGGGCTTCCTCGCTATTGGCATAGGATTGGTGTAAAAACGGCCGGCTTGTAATAAGAAACTTGACACGGCCAGCACCCTTCATCGATTGAGATGAGTCGGTGAGCATCTCTGATATTGAAAGGAGCAACTGATGGCATGATGTCTTCTCACACTCATCGAGCGCGTCTAAAATAATATAGAGGGGTCCGGATTTAGGGTCCTTTAAGATCCTGAGAAAGATGCGCCACAGCGAGGCGAAGGACTGAATAATGCTTGATCCTTGTTTTTCGAACGCCGAACGAATATACCTGACCAGCGAGCGATGGCGATCAACGATTTGGACGATGAGGCCAATGAGTATCGCCCTCGCATCCGTCTGCTTGTTTTTGTTCTGGCAAAGATAGATGAGGACATTCCAGGACTTGTTGCAGGCATCGCCAAAGTATTGACTTAGGGAGTAGGACAGCATGGTCTTGCCACAGCCCGGATGGCCTGTAAGCCACAGGAGAGCATTGGTGCCTTTTTCGACCCAGGAGACAAACATGCTGTGGCTGCGAATCCACTGACATGTACCGGGAACTGGCTTTGGGGGCGGCTCAACATCTTTCGCGATATCATTATCACTAAGAAGCGACATGCAGATTCTTTCCAAGTCGCTAAGGACTTGATGATGGTTAGTGATTAATCAATGAAATAGGGCCTGGGGTGATTACCGATATTAGAGGAGGTCGTGCTGGTGCGCCTCAAGGTTGGGCCGACTTTGGAGGACTTGGTGGCAATCCTTCGAAGTGCTCTCGCCACTTTCATGTAGCTTTGTGTCTCGCCGGGGAAACGACAAATAGTTCTGTGATCTTCTGGCATGGGAATCACTTCCTCGTATGGGATACCCAGCGTAGCAGAAACAGGAGTGACAATCTATCCCTGGAGTGAGCTTGTATTGCCAAAGAAAGCATGGTCAAAGGCTTTTGGCGGGTAGCACTAAAGAGACTTACCATGGAGGATGACCGTGGTCCCATCGGTAAAGGCAAAGTCTCATAAAATGAAACCACATGGATATTGCCTAAACGGTTACGTGCTGACATGGCCAGGTTTTGGAGCGCATCCGAGTCATATATCAAAGTCTTGAGCAGGTCAGTCCTCACCGCTTTAGGTCCTAATCCAGTAGACGCGAAGCTATTGACGATGGAACCACAAATACTGCCCAGACTTGCCGATTTACTTCCTCTGTGTGGAGTAGCCAAAAACACGACACCTCGGACAGACTTCAGCACGTCCCCATACAGGTGGTCGTTTTCGTGAGCAGTAACAAGCGCCTAAATGTGGTAAGTATCATGTTCATCTCTTCCTGATCATACGCACCTGCTTAAAGACGATCCCGCCAAGACTATGACACACAAATATGATAGGTCGTTTGCTCTAAAAAGAAGATGTCAGACTAGAGTGAAATGAGTGAAGCAAGTGAATTACGGCGTTCGAATCTTCCCGGATGTCCCTCAAAGAGATCAAAAGGTTGAGTGCATACTCCTGGATGCGTTCGGATGATTGAGAAAATATTTTGGAAGGATAGCCATATGTGTAGACCCGACATCCAGGTAAGAAATTGGGGAGAAGGTCCCGGAGCCATACAGTGCCATCAGGCTGGTGCCGCCATGTTGAGATTGCATTTCCATTAAGTCCATGAATGGCAACGATGTCTACTGGAAAGTCCATTGGACCCGCTTCATCCGGCCTACTATCCACCAACGCCGATAGGCCATGTGTGGTAGTGCGGGATTCAGTCGGTTTCGTGACACTGCTCGAGGAGTTATCCGGGAGGAGGCTTGAATCGTCGAGCGACGGCTTAGGAGGAGGCGCCTCTGAACGCCCGAGGATCCGAGCCTTGATGCGTTGTACATGCTTCATGATGACTGAGATTCGTTGGTATGTCTGCTGGAGAATACAACGATAGAGAAGAAATGGTCTTTAAAATACTGCACATTTTGGTGGTGTGATCTGACAGAGCAAGCCTCGCGGGACGGGCCTGCCTGCGGGGAAGCCCCTGTCATGAAGAAATGCATGCCGACCAACAAGCCAACCAACAGCGAAGAATGTCGCAGGGGGGAGGTAGATAAGTAGCTAGCCAGGCCTATTCCCTTTGTGAATTGTCGGGTGATGATGATAGACACTTGTGCATTCCCCCTGACTTGCAGATGAACATGGAATTGGCGTTTAGTGAAAGAAAGTAGAAAGAAAGGAACAAGGAAAGAAACAAAGGTTGATTGAATGCTACGTTTGTGGCAGATGCAAACACCCCCCACTTTATCTCATTGAACCAAGGCTAGCTTAACTTGGCTGTTCATATTTCCCGTTTGATCCTTTTTGGCTAGGTATGCATAATCTACCGCACCCCGACCGCTTGATTGGGGGAATAGGAATATGACCTGTAGATGGGAGTAGCATGTGCGACATATAGTTTTTGTTTCAAAGATTTGTTCTTGCCACTCAATAACTGTTTATTCTTATTTTTGGAGAGACAACGAAGATAGTCACGTGCCCCGCTGAGAACATGTTTATTTCCCTACCCCGCCCGATCATGATTCATCCTGGGCATAAAACAACACCACAACAGAGTGCACCTTCATTCAGTTCAGAATCATGGGCGTAAGATATCTCAGTGTTCTCGGCAACGATGGCAGTGGCAAGAAAACCCT
Organism: Fusarium sp. MBC 181; assembly: GCA_030772735.1. Taxonomy (NCBI): domain Eukaryota; kingdom Fungi; phylum Ascomycota; class Sordariomycetes; order Hypocreales; family Nectriaceae; genus Fusarium; species Fusarium sp. MBC 181. The sequence continues at coordinate 18,945 of JAPHDB010000103.1, read as the reverse complement.
TGTCGGCAGCCTCATCTACAAGGTGGGCGCAATGCTAAGTAATCGAGCCTGGATTATATGCTAACTCGCTTGCTCTAGTGCGGGATGGAGCTTTCCCTATTGAGGGACTTGGAAAGTCAGGGATGCACTCAGTATGAGAGCATCGTTCCGTTCTTTGAGGAAAGCGGACGTACCCAATCTTTTTACGCCCCATCTGGAACCTTTACTGTTCGGGGTATGTCACCAGTATCCTTCCCTTTTCGTCTGTATACTGACCATCTCATCTAGAAACCCAGACACCAGATGTTGCTTTCTGGGTCGTCGATGCTTCCGATTCATCTAGTTGGGGTGTATCTGCTCAGAGGCTTTCAGCTGCTCTGTCTAGGGGTGCGCTGAACCCAAGAGAGAAACTCATCATAGTAGTCAACAAGATGTAAGTCCAGAAAGAAGCATGATCTTCCTCCGTATCCATAACTTATGTGATTTGTGTACAGGGACTCGGTCGACTGGTCTGAGCAAACATTCAGAGACGCCGCGAGCGCATTCAGTTCGGTCAATCTGGATAATCGGTATGAGAAGCCATCTGCTCATCAAAATAACACTGAACTCATTGTCCCATAGTGCCTATATCATCCCTGTTTCTGCCCTTCAAGAAGGAGGAAATATTCTTCCAACCCCCGAAGCGCCATCATGGGTACAGAAGATGTCTGCGGACCAAGTCGGGGGTTCTGTGTCAGTCTCTAGTGACTCATTGATGAGCCTTCTTGGGTAAATTCTGGTTTGTTGTGGTGTATTACCCATGGAATGAAAGACCGGAATTCTGGTGGAAGAAGGAAAGGTTTCAAAGTATTCTGAGCCTCACTGAAATCTCCAGCAGCTTTACACAGATGCGCTATATCGAGATAGACAAGTGGATGGCGCTTGGCTTCCACAAATAATTCAAGTAATTACAAAGTCAGAGTAGGTGTTTATATGCATTTGGGTAATAATACTCGAATATTCGTTTAATTAATAGAAACCTTATCCCGATCCTGTTGTCTTGTCACCCCCACCTTTAAGCATCTACATCTCGACAAACCTTAAATGGTGCCTACTAAATAGTAGATGCCGAGCGTCAAGGTTGTAATGTCTCAATGCGTTGGTATAAGACTGCAGGGATGCCAATACCGAAGTGGAAGGTGACAAGGTATATATAAAGTCTTGGCTGAGATTGCAAGGATGATACATACGGGGCGGGACGGAGATCTGTACTATAACGGCAAATGGGACTGACAATCCCTCGTGTAAATGAAATTAATGGAACGATAACCGCGTATTCCCAAATGCATATAAACACGACTATATCACCATTAGTTGCCTTGATCCCGCACAGCTTTCTCCCCCCAAGTTGCCAATATGTCATACGGAAAGTTCCTCTTCCTCGGCCTCGCCGCAATTGCCGCTGCCCTCCCCACAGACAAGGGTGTCGTACCCGGCAAATTCATCGTAGCGCTCAAGCCCACGGACGATCTTGATCTTCACGCTCGATGGGTGTCGGACGTCAACAGAGAGGCTTTAACTCGTCGCGGTGTTGAGTCTGCTGGAATCGACAAGACCTTCAGTTTCCCTGGTTTCAAGGGTTACTCGGGCTCGTTCGATGAGGAGACCATTAAGATCATCAAGGCCAATTCTACGGTAAGTGTATAGCTTGTGGGTAAGAGGATTGAAATTGACCAGGATATAGGTCTTGCGTGTCGAGCCTGAGCACGAATACACTGTGACTGCACAAGTCACTCAGCAAAGCCCACCATGGGGTCTTTCGGCTATTTCCAACGCCAAACCCCCATCTTCAAGCGCCTCTTATACTTACGACTCGACGTCGGGTGAGGGAGTTTTCGCTTATGTGCTGGACAGCGGCATTTACCTGGAGCATCAAGAATTCCAAGGTCGGGCAGTTTTCGGGGCGGACACGTCAGGCGTTGCCAGCCAGAAGCAGCACGGCACTCTGGTCGCCGCCATCGTCAACGGCGCTACATACGGGGTTGCTAAAAAGGCAACTGTTGTCGATGTTCAGGTTTTAGGCGATGACACAGGTACCACTAGTGGTGTTCTTGCCGGTGTGGCCTGGACGGTGAATGACGTTGTGGCCAAGAACCGTGCTGGTAAGGCTGTCATTAACATGAGCTTGTCAGGAACGTCCTCTCAGATCATGAACGATGCAGTGCAGAATGCCATCGACGCTGGTATTCCCGTCGTTGCGGCCGCTGGGAACATGAATCAAGATGCAGCGAATGGAAGTCCTGGAAATAACCCCAATGTCATTACGGTGGCTGCCAGCAACAAGGAGTACCAGCGATGGCAGTATTCCAACTGGGGACCTGCTTGTGACATCTTCGCACCGGGCCAGGAGATTCTGTCTGCTTGGCCTACTTCTCCTACAGGGTCACGAACCGCGGATGGAACCTCGGAGGCTGCTCCCCATGTTGCTGGTGTTATCGCTTACCTTCTTGCTTTGGAGGGTCCGCGTACACCTGCTCAAATCTGGGCCAGGGTCAAGGAGCTGGCGATCAAAGATAAGATTACGGATACTAAGGGTGTTCCGAATCTGCTGGTGTACAATGGAATTGGCAAATGATCTGTATATATTTGAGGTTACAGTTTCAGGTCAGTTGGAAGAATAATTGTGTAGTAAATTACAGACGAGAAGATGCACAGCTGTACAGTTCATCGCTTCATCGCTGCTTCCTAACTGATACACTGATGGGTGTAGTGTTAGGCGGATTTCCGCTACCAATCCTCCACAACTCCTGTCTATCAGTGAAAAAGGAATCATGTGGATCGCCTCCCGCTCTCGGGCATGAAGTCTCGTCGTTAGCATCGGTTGAGCAAAAGACCCTGGGTGCTTTGCATGCAAGATTTCCGTTATTGATCTCGCAGGTGATATATTCCTGTCCTTGAACTCCACCAACAGGACCACCCATACAAAACGTAATATAAGGTGGAGAAGCAATGTTGGGAGAGTCATAGTAGTTTGCGCAGACGTAAGCCTGGGTATCGTAGTCTTGGAGTTGTCCTGTAGAATCGATTATGAATTTGCGAGGCGTGGCACCAGAGATTCTTGTGGGGTTGAACGCGATCCAGCTTCCTTGTTGACCGATGCCATGTGCTTGGGCGCCGTTGAGACTACCGCCGGAGGCACTCAGAAGAAAGGTTGATTCTGTAGCAGGAGCCTCTGAAGTTGTCGCTACATCTGAAGTCGTTGCGACAAATGTCTCAATCAGGGTGGTGGTGTCTTCAGCTCCGGCAGTGGTGGTAGTAATGTCTTCGGACGTGGCGGTAGTCTTGATGAGCTCGACGGTCGCCGTCGTTTCAGACACGGCGATAGTAGAAGTTTCCAAGATGGTGCTTGTTGCCTCTGTCGTTGAACCAGAGGTAATCGTTACTGCTTCGGTCGACGCTCAAAAACTGTCAGCCATGATTCCAAGATTTGCGCAACCTTCACTTACCAGACCCATGCGGTTTACAGGGACTTGCAACCACTGACTCGGCGGCATAGAAGCCAACACCTAGGAGGAAGAGACTACGACGCATTATGACGGTAAGATGTAGAGAAAGAAAGAGATGTAACAAGTTGGGCAATAAGTCAATCATATTTTATCAGCTGCAAATGTCTCATTTCCTAGAATCGATAGTTTTACTTAAGGGAAACACTAGACTGCCAGAAGAAGAAAGTGGACGGACTACGATTGGACGATCTCCTTAGTGTGCCGACACTACTGCAGGGGAGACAGTTTAGCTAACCTGGATTAGAAATAGACCAGGAGGGAAACACACAGAAAGGTACCCTATAGTTCGTGAAAAGAAACCTACGGCGAAGAAAGTTTGATTCGGACAGCTAAAGCATGTTTGCAGTCTTAAAGCTGTCCATTCTGCCCTTGCCACAAGCATTTACCAACACTCTTTTTATATTTCAACTCACAAAGTGAGTAAATTATACGTATCAAGTCGGTATTTCCATTGATGAATCCAAACAACTCTCAAGCAACATAACTCTAATGCATAAACCTATCTTCGTATCGATCTTGAATGTATACCTCAGGGCCTACGCTTGGAAAAAAAACTCAAAACAGCCAATGCATTCACAAAATGTTGTGGTGTTGTTGATGTTGGTGGAAGGAAGAGGAAAAAAGCCGGATGGAAGCAAGGTATTTATGCTGCGCCTAAACCTTAGGTATAGGGCAGGGCAAAAAAAGGTCATGTGTGGCCAAAGGAGTCATAATGCCCTTGTGGAAAGTGTAAATAGCTTCACAAACCTTATCTGATCGCATGCACAAAACCTTCCGATGCCTGATCGGTCTACCTCAACTAACAGAACGTTTAAGCTGCTCTATGAAATGTCATTCCTACTTTATTCCTCTCGGTCTTTCTCTTCCTTCCTTCCACTGACATTAACCACACGGACATCGGACCTCAACTCAGCCACCCAATCAACCACCACAATGATTTCCGATACAACCAGGTTCATGATTTCCGCTTGGCCCATCGAAATGGTCGGCGAAACAACCAGGCTAATGTTGCGCGCCTGGCTCCATCTTTCTGAACAAGTTGCCGGTCAAATTCTACGATATTTCCTGATCGGCCTCTTCATCTTTGGGCTGTCGGAGCTTCTGGATAAGTGGTTGTACAGTGCTTCCCAAAACGAACCCGCGACAACAGAAGTGGTGCTCGATTCAGAGGAGAGTAAAGAAATCTCCACAACCGATCCAGAATAGATTCGGTATCGTGTTGCTTTTATCTGTATACCCCGGGACTTACAACTCGGAAAAACTCAAAATAGTGGAACGAGTGGGGATCGGCTCGTCCCGTTGAGTACCAATGCTTACCGAGTGGATACAGAGACACTTGTCATCACATCATGCGGATCTACAGCGAAGGGTCCCTCAAGGTGTCCAATGATAAATTGGAGGTACCCGCAGAGGATTGCCAATCGCATCGAAGCCCTACCGTTGCCCAAGGCAAAGGCAATACTGATAAGAAGCGTACTCTTGTTACTACCTCTGCACTTTCTTCTAAGATGCAGGAGACACTGGATACAATCTTATTTAGATACTTGATAATAAGATACAACTTCTTCTCACTTCAACCTTCTTTCTCATTTCACGACACTTGCTTGGGCTCTATCCTTTCAACCCAGCCAACATGGGCTAAACAACATCAGAGCCTTTGTGCTCGGAAGACGAGAACGCTCTGATTGAAGACCCATCATATCACTTTCAGCTACTTGGCCAAAAGTACCTCAATCAATACCAGACGCAAATGAAGCTAGAAGACCTGGATATGGCAATCGAAAACCTCCGTAAATCAGTCGACTACATGCCGGAGGGCAGTCATTGCGAGGTAGGATATCACGCAGACCTCGGCCTCACACTTATCAACAGGCATCGTGTAACAAGCAAACCGACCGACCTTGAGGAAGGTGTCCTCCACGCACAGAAGGCACTAGATCTTACCACCTCGGATCACCCATCTCACGCAGGCCTTCTACAGAACCTCGGAATAGGGTACCGGTTGAAATTCACAACATCACACTCGCAACAGGACCTTGAGCGTGCTATCAAACTGTACGAGGAAGCCTGCGATCGTCCCGAGATCGATGACGTTCAGAAGCAGACTTGTCTGCACGAGGCCACAGACGTTTGCCATTCACATCAGAGGAGGTTCAAAAGCTGGAAGAAATCTGCATTTCTCATTTTCTCAACATCAAATGACCCCAACCTTATTGGCAAGACGTGATCGACACCTTACGCGACTGTGACATCTTCCATTTCGCGGGACACGGGCTTTGCGACTCGAAGGACCCATCTGGAAGTGCTCTACTTCTTGGCGATGGGCCTCTAACTGTAGAGACCCTACTGGAGATGAACATGCAAAGACTTCGACCATTTCTGGTTTACCTCTCAGCTTGTGGGACTGGACAGATTGACCACGAGGGTCTGATCAACGAAGGGTTACACCTGATCGGTGCATGTCAGGTAGCCGGTTTCCAGCACGTCATTGGAACTCTCTGGCAGGTCGACGACGGACCTTCCGTTGACGTTGCGATTACGATGTATGAGTGGATGCGGAAGTATGATATGAGCGGTGCGGCTGTCAGTGAGGGACTCCATCATACAAGCAGAATGTTTCGAGATAAGTGGATTTCTGGTCAGAGTGCAATGAATAGTCGTGGCGACGAGAAGGAACTGGAGGATGATGAGGAAAACGACACAATCGACAAAGACGAAGAAGCATGTCAGAGGGACGGCCGAAATGCTCTGGTGCTATCGAAGGGTAAGAGGAGGAAAAGGGCGGCGTCGAACCACCTGTTTTGGGTTCCATATGTTCACTATGGGATATAGTCCAATTAAACTACCAACCACAGGATCCTAGAAGTTTGCTCATGGCCAGTGCTCAGAGAGGAATAGTTATAGATTTAAGAAAATATTCTAAAGAGAGATAGCTAAGCTTCGATGCAAAGATCACCGTCCAAGCCAATGACAGGACATGTAGTATTACTCCTCGAGCTAAGGAGCCGGCAGAGCAGCAGCACCAATGGGGGGACAGACCTCCAAGTTAAAGCAAGAAGTCCTGGTTCCAATAACACAACGAGATCCATCCCAGGTCGTTCCATCACCGCAAGTGGGCGGCTCCACAGAGACGCAACGACCGTCAGTCATAGTGAGGTTGCCCTCACACTCGGGACCCCTGATAGCAACACACGAATCACCTTGAAGTTCAGTACCTTCATCACATTGAGGTGGTACCCTCAGTACACATACACCATCCTTGAGGTCGGTGCCCTCAGGACAACCAGGTGGCGCGGCGATACATGATTGGGTCTGACGGTCGTACTGGGTTCCTTCGTGCGGACAATCCGGGGCTTTTGGAGAGGCACATTTCGTTCCATCAAACGTAAGCCCTTCAGCACATTCCGGCTCAGCTCTGGAAACGCAGCCTTGGGACTTGACATCGAAGACAAATCCCTCCTTACACCTGGGGTCATTTTCACTGATACACTTGGAACTAACCCTGGTGGAACCCTTGGGGCACGTCGCCTGCTTGCGGCTCACACAGTGCCTCCTGTCCCATACAAGGTCGTCTGGACACTTGGGTTGCCCTAGAGGAATGCATGTGTGTGTTGCTCCACAGTACCTGTAATCCCCGGGACATTTCGGAGGTCGGTGGGCAACACACTTTCCATTGCTGATCATGCTGCCTTCCGGGCACGTTGGGAGCGTGGGCAGGGTGCAATGCTCATTGTGGTAGTTGGTACCAGGCTTGCAAATGGGGATATCGGGGTGCTTGCAGACGCCATTATCGAGGATCGTGTTTTCAGGACACTTTGGGGGTTCTTCGTGAATACATGTATCTCCTTCCTGTCGCTGACCTTGCGGGCAGGTCGCTTGATCAAGGGAAATACACTTGTCATCGACAAGCCTAGACCCCTCCGGACAAGAAGCTCGTTCGATAAGTACGCACTCCTTGCCATTGAATTGGCTTCCAGTGGGACACGTCGGGTCGCCCAGGATGCACTTTCCCTTGTTGTAGCTTCCGATAGTGCACCGTGGTACGGTTCGCTTGACGCATTTGCCATCGATGGAGTCATAGAGATCAGGGCAAGAAGGGTTCTCGGGAGCATGCCGACAGTACCCTTCACTGTATTCAGTACCATCAGGGCATTCCCCCGACTCAGAGACTTCCCAAGAGCAGAACGTCCCGTCAAAATCGTCAGTTCCCTCCTTACAACAAGCCCTGGAGCCAGACTTGGAGGTGAATAACATATATCCAGAGCTACACTGAAGCTCTGTGACATATGTGCAGGTGTCAGCAGCTGCGTCGTAGGTGTAACCGTCGGGACATGTAGGGTCGGCGTGACAGACTCCATCCTTGAAAACGCCAGGAGAGCAAATAGGGTCCTCATCTCTAACACAGACCCAGCCACTGAACTTGTACTTCTCAGGGCATTCTGGGGTCAAAACGCAGTGGCCACGCTCAAGCCTGGCCTCGCCTGCACATACTGGGGGAATGGACCCTTCGCACTTCCTGCCCAGAGGCTTGGTTCCTTCAGGGCACTTGGGAGGGTCTCTGCTAACACAAGACCCCTTGTCATAAACTTGGTTTGCTCCATGACAGACAGGTGGGAAGTTGTCAATGCAAAGATCATTCTTTTCGGTGTAACCAATAGGGCAGGACGGAGGTTGGTTGGAAACACATGATCCCTTGTCAAAATGGTATGTGGCAGGACACTTGGGGCCAGAAGTAGACTCGCACTGGTTGGTAGCAGTATTGTACTGCGATAGCCCAGGACAGATGGGAGGCTCGTCACTGCGACAGATCCTGCCATCGAACTTCAGCTTCCCAGGACACTGCGGTCCATTAACACTGACACAGACGTTTCCTTGGAGGACAGTGCCCTTCTCACAGACAGAGGACTCCTGGAAGACACAGCCTGTGCCGTCATTGATGGTGCCGACAGGACAACAGCGGCTATGACCCTTGGAGTCAACCTGGGGGATGATGTCTGCGAGCGTGATGGACTTGGCGGGAGACGGGTAGCCTAGGGCTGAGCCGGCGCGCATGTTGTCCATCATGTAGCCGATTGGAGGAGAGGGTACGCCACCGTATGGAGCGGGAACTATGTTGTCGATCATTGGGTCTGCAGAGACTCCAAGTGCGAAAGCCGCAAAGGCGGCCTTGACAAGGAGAGACATGGTAAAGATAGTGAGAGAAGAGATGCTGAGTGGTGAATGAGTGAGAGTGCTGAAGATCGAGAGTGAGGGTCCTGATTGATCACTTCTTATAGCGGGAAAACCCAGCTCTCAGCTCCCATATTGTCATGTTGAAGTTCTCCCTTTTGTTACCCCTCTACCTATTCCAGCAATGGAGTTAGAAAGGGAGACGTTGATCAAACAAAATCGCCAATAGTCACATTCCATTATTGAATCTAGACTTCAACTTCAAAAAAGCAATGAGCTGGAGATTCTAACTGATCTTCACTGTGGCGATCAATACCGGCATTTCAGCTCTCAGCTTACAGCCACATTCGAAGCAAGGGAACTAGCTCAAGCCACGAAACCGTGTGATATCGAATTGGGCCGTCCATGCTGAGACACTGCCTATGCTCTGCGGTATGGCTTGGAGTGTTCAGACCCTTGATGTGAACGAGACAAGATTCCTTGTCTTGGTAGCCAACAAGGGCTGGAGGCAAATGCGTTGAAGAGATCTCAAAGAGGGCTATCACTCGTTGGCCGACAACTTGTCCCATCTTAATGGACATTTCCACATACAATCTATATGTACCTTTTCTGATCTGTTCGCCCTTCAGCTTACCATCATTGCCAATCAGAACAGATGTATCTGGTTGTTCCATTCCTGCGACAACCCGAGACAATGCTTGTGCAGCTCCCTCCCGCTTTAGCTCCACTATTGATTATAGCTGACCCCGCCAGCCAGGTTCTCTAAGCATTGCTGATACCCATTTGTAGAGAAGGGTGTAGAAAGAACTATTTGAACAATTCAAGTTGTAGGGGGCGGTAGACAAAAGTCCAGTTGCTATTCACCCATTCTACAGGTAGTGCTCCAGAAACCTGTGCATATTGTGATCTGCCCTCTGCTCCCTTGATGATCGTTATGTCTTGGTCCTGCTAATAGTTTCTGCCCACTTCAGGCGGCACGTCGGCCACTTGACCGGGTTCAATCAATGTCTTGGACCAGCTGCCGCCACCGACCGTCGCCAATCCCCATTACGCAAACCCAAACCACGAGGCTTGTCTGTTTTTGGCGAAAGAGGCATCGATAACGACATTCAATTGGACAATGTCCGAGCTGGCAGGGAAGTCATAACATTCACTCGGAAGCCGTGTCTTGGTGAACAGAATTGACTGTCACTTTATTTTACCTGTCGTATTCTTTACCTTTGCAGGACTGGACCTTCACGTGCAGATCTGAAACACCTTGGCCAGCACAAACTGGTTCGTCACAAACTTGCCTCAAGTGAGAGAGAGGGTGTTCTCGTTACCGCCGTCGATAGCTCTCCCGATTGCATCAAGTCGAATCAACTATAACTAGTATACCGTGTGTTATGCAGGAAATGTCAAGCGTCAAATAGCAACATGTCTCGTTGGTCGCACGTGTGGCCCCTCAGAGGGTGTAAATCTCTACCATGCCATCCCTCAATTCCATTTATCAGTGCTGTTCCGAATTCGAACTCCGGTCAGCTTTGCTTCCTCCCAGCCCTGAAGCTATTCAGTACATCACGATCAATCGCGATGGATGAGCAAATTGAGGTTGCTCCAGTTAGCACTATTCCTACCGATATTATTTCGCCCGGAAGTCAACCGCATCTGTCAAGATCTTTAACTTCGCCAGAGATCAGCGCGAAATATGCAAAGCGCATGCAACGGTCTTTCGGACCACTTTTTAGGGCATATGCTCTGGCTTTGCGTTCAAAGATCGTGGGAGGAACAGGCGATTTGGCAGGAGACGACCAGGCATTCTTCACTTCCACATCAATGCAGAGCGGTGTTCCAATGAAGATGCATGATGCTTACATCAACGCAAGAGTCTTCTCTCTGGCGGATTCTATACAGACTGAGCGAATCCCAACACTCATTGAGGGTGGTCACTCTTCGTTTGTGCAATATGTGGAGAAGTACGTGACTGCTATGGTATTTAATTTGCATAGGCGCTGACTACTTTATATAGCTACCTTGATCATGTCGAAGATGTAGGTAAGATTTGGCTGCTTCGATTGCAGACACTGACTCAAGGCGCAAGACCAGCAGAACAGATGAAGATAAGTTGAGGAATGCTGAAGAGAAGTATCGCGCCATCAAGCGCGAAGCCTCGCTGCAGTTCGAATTGGCTGAATTCAAATGGAAAGAGGCCCTTCAGCGCGACCCGACTATGACTCTCGACAATTGGATCGATAAATATGGCTACGATTATCTCGATGCTTGCGAAGAGCGAGCTTGGGCAAAGCAGAATTTGAAGCGGGCCCAGCAAACAGGGTCTCGAGATGTATTGAGGCAGAAGGACCTCATGGAATCAGCTCTCAATTCCCATGACGAATTGCCAGGGTAAGCGATGACCATCCTTACTAGCACGTCACTAATCAGTGAACGTAGGAGCAACATGCCTTGTGCCATGCACGACGTCAGCGTTAAGACTCTTGCCAATAAAGACGCCCCACCAAAAGATGTCGTTCATCGTCCACTGCACGTCCTTCCAGGCTTCGTCTTTGCAGCAGAGGACTGGTTCAATAGAGGCTTGAAGGAGGAGGATGACTTGAACACCATGCGAATTGACCTCATGGAGGGGTTCACCCGGTCATGGAAGGATCTCGGGTTCCCTCAGCTTGACAGCATGGAGAAAAGCTTTGGGAAGAAAGATATCGACACGATACGTGAGACGATCAGTGATTGGAAGCTGATGCTGAGATATACCGATATTCACGCCTTTGACGTCAATCGTGGCCTATGGTAAGTGATTAAACCGTTCTCGATGACTGCTCATTTTTGACAACCCATGCTAGGAATATTCCCGGATTTCGATCCATTTTACCTGAGCTAGCCAGAACAGCACCGGCCAATCTCAAAGAGAAAGTATTCCAGACAAACCGCATCCTCTTGGCATACAACGCAGATCTCGTTCTTCGTCTTCCGTCAGACCTATACGCAAAATTGTTCCCGCGAAATAAACCGACCAAGACAGTTGGCAACGAAAAGGAGCGTACTGTCATGCCAAGCACATCCGCGCTCGACGGATTGGAGAATGAACTTTTGAGTGAACTGTTCTCGACTTTCCCACTGGCAAGGGTTCATCCGCTGCCGCGGGATGGAGAGAATGAGCTTCATATTCGAGGGTCTTTTAACAATTTGTATCCCACTGTCTTGGGAGTCTTAGCTAGGAAGGTGTAGAACTGCATGGCCATGTCTAGTCCATATCCATTTGTTATGAGTTTCCATGTCCTGACTCAAATTACCATAATCACGATGCAATTTCAAGTCGTCTCTCACATTTGCGAAGTTCCGCTGCCCAAGGGTATCGACTGCCTGTGTGATTGTGCAGTAAATGAATTGATCAATCATTCTATTCGTCAAGAAAGTTCCTGTATAGAGACTACGTCAGAGCCAAGCTTCTTGGTGACAACCGTCGATTGTCACAGATTGTCCTAGGCAAAGCACTGAGTGACGACTGGGTTGCAGTCTACATAGTCAATATGTCGTGTAGCATGGAGAACGCCATCGGCTTGGTCCGCGGCATCTGTTCAGCCAGCCATCATGAGCCGAGACCATATGTCCGTGGCTCAAAACAACCACGTTGTGACATAAATGTCAAGGTGTGCTGAAGCCCCAGTGATAGCCGTTACAGAAAACAGATCTTTCAATAGTGTGTGATAATTTGAGACACCTATTGATCGCCAATAGTTGGAAGTAGTGGCGGAGGCGGTCAAGAATTACCAAAAAGGAAATTCAATCGATCATCCTATGGATGATCTCCAATTGACCAAGGTGGTAAGTTGTTTTGTGGCTGGCTGTATTGACGAAAGTGGCAGCCACCGGTTTGAGTGGGCGTTCCATTTTAAAGGGCCTCGGCACGGAGATCTACCTTTTCCGCAAGGAGTCAGACGACTTTTCTCGACCTTTGCAGCGATGGCTTCTGCATGTTTCACAAATGCTGGGAAAGGAAGAGGTTAACGCGTCTAGCTCATTGGTGGCTGGCTGATAAGACTGAAACATTGACGACCGTCACAGTGGAGCAGACGCGTAGGTGGAGGAGCTAGTAAAGTGAATGTAGGTTCTGCCAGGATGAAGAAGGACATATACGTAATTGGGCGAATCGGATGGATTTCTCTCATACCTGTTAGTGGAGAATGTCTCGGAGCCGACTTGATGAAAAATCGATCAAAAGCTTGGAATTTTATCTACAGGGTAAGTCACAGCTGGTACACGGATGTTATCAAATGGCATTCACCGTTTATAACGCAATATTATTGGCTTTACTAACAGAAGAAATGCCAGCTGACAAAATTCGTACAAGATTGTACTAACAAGAAACAACATTATGTAAAATCTTTGAGTGAATGAAATGATAAAAGTCCATGGCGTTTGTGATGAATCTCAAAGTAAGCTCCAGCATAACAATCAGGCTGAGAATAAGCCGGGAATAGTGTCTAGTCTTCAGCCGGCCCGCTTCTTACAACCTATCAGGGCACGAAACCGACTGCATAAACGTATACGAGCCTGCATAAGTGGTATCCACCAGCACTTGTACCAGATTTCTCAAGGATATACGGAAAGCCTTTAAGAACTAAATGTGCAACAGGAAATGAGCGCGAGATGTAAAGATTCATTAATTATCATATTATTCGTCTATTACTACTTTCACTTCCTTACAAACGGCTATTTGGACATTCCTACAAGACACTTATCGTCATACTAAGCCCACATATCACCAGCAATGTAATCAGTAGCCTGTCGCGCCACGCTTCGTAAACCATCACGCTTCCAAGAGTAGCGACACAAGAAAAGAGAGCTTGATTGGGTGAAATATGGCGTCTGACCTATCACATTCACGATATTGGGAGTCGTCAACCGCTTTTACCTTATAGTGGCTAGCTAGATGCTGTACCTGGTCTTGATCCCTGAGCAGTCACTGCATAGACAGCGGATTTGGTCAACACTGTGAAATACCTCAATATTGTTGCATGTTACTAAGGTCGATTGGTGTAGCCGCATCATACGACAGCATATGCGGGCGCCTGATATCACAAGTTCTGTCCAAGCAGTCCGTTTCGTACTAGCATGTATCGCCACAAGTGCTACCTGGAATACCGGACGCCATCAACTTGATGATGAGTCCCCACCGGCCAGAGATTATATCACACATCATATTCCAGTGGGCATACTGCCTTCGACCTTTAGGTATAGAGTGTATGCAACAGGGATACAATGATAGCTGAACGACAAGGGATCGCCGGCAGGCTGTGTGATAGCGTCTCGGGGTAACTTGTTGACACTTGATGGCAAATCTAGGCATAGTATAGCACTTCTGGTGGCAAGTCTAAGCATGGACCGATGCGTCAAGCTCGATGGAACCGATCTCGGATACGGCCAGAGGTTGCACCAGGTCATAGGCGAACTGCCAAGTATAAAAGACGTGCCTCCATCCTCCTTAGATCAAATCATCACCACAACACTCATCCTTCCAATACCACAACTGAAACTCTCAAGCTCTCAGTATCATTCAAAATGTCCTCTGACAAGACTTCCCAACTTTTCTGGCTCCAGTACGGTGACGCCATCCGAAACAAGGTCGGCGTCGGCCAGGGCGACAAGATCTTCTTCCTCGCTTCCGAGGCTCAGAAGGGCCCTCTTGCTGGCACTTACATCCCCGAGGCCTACACCGGCGCGGGATTGTACGCCATTGCCAATAACCTCCTCTCCACCAACAATGTCTTTTACAGCCCTTCTGCTCTCCATGGCTATGATCAAGCCCTTGACACGTAAGTAGCATCCGACTTTCTCCAAAGCTAATAGCCATACTGATATCCTGTATAGTTTCCTGAACTGGGTAGACTTGGTAAGGCCATCGATAGATTGCTCCAACGTTCTCACTAACTCTATCTAGGGAAGCAAGGCCAGCCCCGCCCTCGATGCTGCTCTCTTAGACGCAATTGTGGAGCAGAGGGCGTCTCAGGCTGCTCTCGATACCGAGACTGACAAGGCCGAGGCCAACTGGACCAAGCAGGTCAAGCGAGGCATGACTGACAAGCCTTTTGCAACTTGGCTCGACATGGGCAAAGCCCCTGCCTACACTGCGGCCAAACAGCAAGCTGATGCTATCTCCTCCAAGATCATCCAGATTCAACTTCAGATGGCTGGTCCCATGGCTAATGCTGTCAAGACCGACAGAGACAACCTCAGTATGGGGCGTAACATGGGTACCGACTTCCCAGGGTATGTTCTTCGTCATTGACTTGAGATCCAGTGAGGCTGACTATCTCCGGCTTCAACATGAAGGCTGCAAGCGGTGCGCCTCTTAGCAACGCTGAGCTACTCAACAAGGAGCGCCTGGGTGAGAAGGCCCCCGAGCCTCTGACCTACCGTGTCCCTCTCTACGACGCTCCTGACTATAAGACCTTCGTTCAGGATGCCATGAAGAAGGCTACCAGCAGTGACTACAGCTCTCCCAACCGCATTGAAGTCAACATCGACACTGGCAAGAACACTTCGGACTACAACTTCGGCCAGACCCAGGGTGGCGCTTCCATCGGTGTTGGAACACCTTGGTTCTCTTTCAGCGCTGGAGCTAGCCACTCTGAGGAACACTCCACTCTACAGACCGGGTCCGAGACCTCTCAGGTCAAGGTTGTTATCACCTACAATGACATTCGCGCTGTTACCATCAAGCCCGGACAGTGGTATGTCTTCTAGCCCAAAAACTCTCTCAGTCAAGTCCTAATCTTTATCACCCAGGAATGCCGATGTCAGCAAGTACAAGCTCCGCTCCGACGCTCCCAAGGAAGTCAAGACCCTCGCCCGCGTCAGTCAGGTCATCGTTATCGCCGGTCTCGGTTACGAGATCACTGTCGGCGACTCAACCGCCAGCACTCTCGACACCAAGCTCAAGGAGACTACCAGTGCCGGTGGAAGCATCAGTGTCTTCGGTATCCCCATTAGTCTTGGCGGTAGCGGTAGCTCCAGCACTGAGCAGAACACCCATAAGACCTCCTGGGACAAGGCTTCCAAGACGTTCAAGGTCGTGCCTGACTTCGACAACAACTGTGCCACTGTTGTTGGTATCGTTGCTGAGCCTTTCAATATCAAGCAGTAAGCAATGCTTGGTGCTCCTCAGCTGGTCTTTGAGGTGATGCTTTTCGGTTGGTTTGTGGTTATGATTGCAAGAGTTATGATGCAATGTCTTAATGTGGTGGGCGAGCTGTTTAACAGAGGGTTTTGCTTCGTCCGACGATTTTTTCCCCTGCTGGGCTCCAGGTCACTATCTCTATTGGAGCGAAACAAAACAAAGTGTTGTGTCTCATCGTTATGTTGATTTGAACTGTACGACTTGGTGACTGACCTTCAAAAAACTCAAATAGAAGGTCCCGAGGGCTTTCTCTGTCATTGTCAGCGATTCCTATTCGTCAACAAAGTTCTTGGATCATGGCTCTGGCAAGTCGGAGTCTCCTGTGGGCTGGCTAAAGGGACTGAAACATTGACAAGGGTCACAGAAGAGTGTGTATACCTAGTCGGAGCTTGCGTCTGGAATTCTTAAGGAAGTGAAGAAGGGGACGGTATTCTAGCAAATGGAATGAATCCCTCTTTGAGGTACGGCTTTCGGGCCGCAAAGCCATGGAAAGACCAAATTGGAAACTAGATCCTCAAACAGTTGTGGAGGTTGTCTTTGAATTTGCAGCTAACTGTATGCAGTTGGGAGCGTTTATGTCAAACGGCCGCTAGGATCTGCCGGGCGTTTCAAATCTCATGAGTTTCCTTTTTAGACATAACTTGGCATATCCACCTAATGTCGGGGATCCACTGAACATTGGGGGACTCCGGATGAAACTTAATTATAGTAGGTTTCAAACTAGTAAACCTTAATATCTACTCTTTCTCAAGCTCTTAAAGTACAAAATAGACTATTGTTATTATATTGTATAGTACTTAGGAGTGACTAGAGACTGAGTGGATACCAGCTGACCTTGATTTGTGTAAGCTAAGTGACTCTAGTCCTTGTTAACCTTTCATGCAAGTGGAGACAACCATATGGGTGCATGTGACTGTAAAATATAGGATCAAACAGAACTCTGACCATGTCAACTCAACCGAACCACCCTTGACCACTTGTTACCTTGCTGTCTGCTGATCAGTAACGGTGTTCGAACGGTGAATATTACATCTGCTAATAACCACTCTTTCAGTGTGGCTTAGTATAACACTATCCAATGTGTTTACTATATTGCAACATTGTACCCAACGGATGACAAATCTATATGTTCCAAGGCGAGGAGTATGTCGGCAGGATATTATGGCCTCTAACTAAGGTCGTACTAAGTACGACATAGATCATCATTTGCAGCTGCCAATGCAGTTGATCACCCATCATGGGAATGGCGACATAACCCGCACAACTGGGGTCGGGTCCAAGCTCAATATCAGTGAGGTAATTCGTGTTGCTTCTGACCAAGGTAGTAAGGGCGTAGCATCCATAGACTTACTGGCTATATTCTTTCGCTCGGAATGCCTGGTGACGGTTCGCATCGGCGTTAACCCATTTGAAGTCTAATGTGGTGCGGTCCGTGCTGTGAGCAAGTTGAAGGAATGTTGACGAAAGATTAGCTCGATATAACCACCTTGATAGTTTCTGGAGGGTCAATAAACTAATTCATTCATCCACGATCCTAGCAATCAAACAGTTTGAGGGGTTGATCTGTGCGGAAGTCCATCCCACACCCAATATCAGTCTCACTGTCAGGGGTATCCTGGACATCTTGAGATGGCACGTGGCTATGCTCGTTGTCCGTCCGTCACGAAAGGACCGGTTGTCGTATCCAAGACGTCCCCTAGGTGAGACCTCTGCATCGAAGAAAAGTTATAAAAGGCTGACCAGAGTCGTGAGAAAGGTGATCCATCATCAGTCCTTCTTTCCTCATTGTTCTCTACTGTCAACTCGTTCTTTATCTATTCAACTTTCTGAGTTCAAGCATGACCATGAATAGACTTGCAACCGCTTTTGCCCTTGGGCTACTGATGCAATCGCATGGTAGCCATGCTGCAGTCATTGCCCGTGGAAGCCCGGATTTCGGCAGCTGCTCTGACCCTATCATTGCGTATGTCTCCGACCAGGACCATATTGCAGGTTCTGGCTACAAACCTGCAAACAACGAAAGCTTCCCGCATGTCGCAAGCGACAGCTTCTCCTTCATTGCCGGCTTCATTTGCAACAACCTGCAAACTGTTTGTGGAGCGCCTGTCACGACCGTGGAAATCTGCAAAGCCGCGGCCGCAGGAGCTAATGGCAAGGATGGCCAGGATGCAGCAGACGCATTCAACAAGGTCATCACTACACCATCCTCTTCTCCGGCTCCTGAGTCTTCTTCGGTTACATCTCGTGCTCTTGCTGCGCGTGACGATGTTGGCACTCCATCTCAGGATTCCGTAGATGCAGGATACACCATAACTCCAAGCATCAACATGAAGTTTTCTACGGGCACTATAAGATTTGAAGAATCCACCCATATCGACCCTGTGTGGTGGTTCGATACATACATCCTTGCAGATGGTCAGCCGTCTCTCTGTGATGAAACACCGCGACGTATGCCTGGCAACCACTATATTACCTTCTCTTGCGAAGGTGCTGACCCTCGAATCGTCCCGATGATGAAGGACGCCCTTAACACCTTTGTGCAAAACACCATGTACGACACAAGTTTGACCAATCGCATTTTCAAGCAGCTTAAAGGTGTAGAATGCGACAATATGGGCGATACAAGCACGTGTCACGAAGCTTATATGACGAAACAAAGCCAATATCACACGTACATGCCGGCGTCTGTCCATATCGCTACTGCGATCGACATCCCTGGTGCTGGTGGTGCTCTATCCGGAAACCTCCGATACACTATCTCCAAGGACCCTAAAAACAATTGCGGAGTCTGTGGCTTCTTGAGTACTGGCGGAGGTTTGGGTGGTACTATCGCTAGTATTTCCAACATCCTGATGGAGACTTCTAACTTGATTGCTCCTGGTCTTGCTGTCGCAAGTGCAGCCGTCAGCTTTACATGCATGGGAACCTGTTAATAATGTTAACATGTATCCCGCTGCAGGGCAAGATTAGGTCTTTTAACTGGTTGTGTGGTTGTGTGGTTGTGTGGTTGTGTGGTTGTGTGGTTGTGTGGTTGTGTGGTTGTGTGGTTGTGTGGTTGTGTGGTTGTGTGGTTGTGTG